>CAMOHE010050999.1:0-15632 GCA_946598075.1 Artocarpus hirsutus
GATTGAGAGAGAGAGTGAGAGTGAACCGAGAGAAAACGAGGGAGAGGAGAGAGAGAGAAGAAAGAGAAATGAGAGGAAGAGAGAGAATGTGAAAATAAATAGAGAAAAAGAAAAAGCAGTTGTACAAAACTGTGTACAACAATACACTGTCTTCAAAAATTCAAATTGCTTTATTAAAAACTAAATTAGCGATTAAAAACAATTTAGAATAATTAAAAATCACTAAAAGAGTAAACTCACATAAGTTTTCCTTAATTTTCACAAAATAATCAATTCAAAGTTAAATTACTCATTATGGCACACTAATCCACCATTTAATATTCTAATTACATTTAATTAACTTCGGGGTGTTACAATCCAAGGGAAAATGCTTGTGCGATCATGTTGAGGAGCGGAAAACAAACCAAGGGACCTTCAAACCCACTACAAAAGATGTCACTCGAGGATAAAGACAACAACAAGTAAGCAACCACACGACAAGGAGATATCGGTCCCAATGTTCAAAACACATCATCACCTAGGTACCAAAAATCTCATTCCTTCTCATATCATTATTCCTCCTTTTACTAGCAAGTTTGCAAGATTCAAGAAGAAGGAGCAAGAGAAAGAAATCTTAGAGACATTTTGCAAGGTAGAGATAAACATACCTCTAAATCTAACATTGCTTTCTCAAACCCGGTGTTTCTAATAATGCATGGAATGGTAAAGGTGCCTGGGTTGTTACACTTGGGTAGGATCTTTGTTTGTAGCACTGCCAACATATTCTTACTTACACTTATCTTTCCATTACTCTTGAGCTTTTGTTTTGAGCTGCATAATTTATTAAGGAACTTGGCATAATGGGGCACCTATTTGATAACATCTAAGATTTCAACTCTACCTTGTGGAATGTCTCTAGGATTTCCTTCTCTTGCTCATCTTTTTTAGATTCTACAATCCTACTAGGAATGAGAAGAAATGAGAGTTTTGGTACTTATCTCGGGGGTGATGTGGTTTGAAGACGGGGACTAACATCTCCTTGTCATGTGGTTGTTTGCTTATTGTTGTCTTCATTCTTCCTGAATGAAGTCTTTTGAGGTAGGTTTAAGGGTCCCTTATTTCGTTTTCTCCTCCTCAACATCAACGCACAAGCATTTTCCCTTGGGTTTACTATCGTTTGGGATGGCAATTTCTCCAAATTTTGTGTCTCCAACCAACTCACAGCATTAGTTAATTGACCAACTTAAGTCTCCCTATTTTGAATGCTCGCACTAGTATCTTATTGAAATTTCACAGTGTTGGTCATAAGAATTTTAAGAAGATTTTTGAAGGATGGGCTTGAATTTTATGGAGCTAGTTGTTGTGGTCTAGCTTGATATGGTTGTTACAGCCTTGTTTGTTTAAACCCCTATGGTTAGTTCATTATTGGGTTAAGAGTTGCTTGTTTTTGTGTTCTCCCATAACTAAAATTTAGATGATCCCTCCATTCTTCATTGTAAGTGTTGGAGAAGGGGGTTGTCTTAGAAATTTGCTTATGGCATTTGCTTGCTCCATGTTGCCATCTTGCAAAGTTAGGCACATATCGGTAGGATGGCCTGTGGCTAAACATATTCCATACACCTTTACTTATTAAACATTTCCTAAGGCCATTTGTTGAACGAGAGAGTTAAGTTGTACAAGTTGTTTTTCAATAGTAGAAGATGTACTGACCTTGTTCACTTTTTTCTGTGATGGTGGTGGTGATTCATGCCGGCAGCTAAACTGTTTGCAGTTTGCTGCTATATTTGCAATTAGAGATCTTGTGACTTTTATAGATTAATCACTTAGTGCTCCTCCACTTGTGGCATCAATGGTGCTTTTGTCCATCGATAAGAGTCCTACATAGAAGTATTAGGAAAGGAGTTGCTCACTGATTTGATGATGACGGTAGCTTACATATAGCTTCTTGAATCATTCTCAATACCCATAAAGGGACTCTCCACTCTATTGTCAAATGCCACATTTCTCTTTTCGTATAGTTGCAAATTTGGATGCAGGGAAATACTTTTCCAAAAAGAGTTTATTTATCTAATTCCATGTTGTGATGGTGTCTGCTAGAGAGAAAGAAAAAGCCCTTAGTTTAATCTACTCTTTAAAAATTCTGGTTGGTCTCTGGTTTAACCACACCACATGAAATTCTTTGAGATGTTTGTGTGGGTCTTCTCCTGCAAAACCATGGAATGTTGGCAAAAGGTGGTTCAATCCTGACTTGAGTTCAAAAGCAGCCTCTTGGTTGGGATATTGAATGCAAAGTATTTGTTGGTCAAGGATCGGAGCCACCAACTCTTTGAGTGTACAATTGTTTACCACCATCTCTTCTTGTTCCTATTGGTTCGAGTGTTTCTACGAATCACTAGATGATTATAAGTCAATGTGTATTGCTCGATTGGACTCGTGTGGTAAAGTAAGTGGTGTATGTAGGGGTGATGGTGGAAATGGAGATAGTGGAAGTGGCTACGTGCTTTTGTGTGTTTTCAATAAGTGTTTGATTCTTTGAAATCTTTTGTCAAGCTCTTCGTTGGACATTGAATCTTGCACAAACCTAAAAAAGAAAAATAGAAAAAGAACAAAATAAAACAAAAAAACTAATAATAAATCAATTAAGAAAATCATTCCCCGACAATGGCGGCAAAAACTTGATTCGAAAATTCTAGTACATGCAAGTATATGTTGTCTTATCAAGTAATATAAATAATGAGTTGAGTATCATTCTCATGAGGATTGATTTTAATTAATACGTTATGAATGTTCTTTCTTATATATATTAAGAAATATTTATTTATTTTTTATATATATTTTTGTATATTTTATTTTTACATAATTAAAGAGGGGAAGGGTTCCAAATTAACTAAATCACTTAAAAGAACTAAAATAACAAAACTAAATAAATAAAAGAAAACAATCAAAATTAAAATGCAAAAGAAATGATGATTAAAAGGTGAATTAAAATTAAAAATGCGAAAAAAATTGAAAGGAAAATTAAATTACAATAACAAAATTAAATTTCAAAATCCAAGTCAGAATAATAATTGCAAAATTCAATAATTTGCAAGCAAAAATAATAAAACCGATTAAAAGTTCATTCTTTACTGTTAAACAATAATTTTGCAGTGATCATAGAATTATTTCAATTTTCAATTGAAATTACCAACCATAAATAGCAACATGCTCTACTATTCCAATCTTTCCTTCCTTTATAGTTTAGGAAAACAAGCTCTTCACTAAATCTGTTTCCATTAAATAACCTAGAACAAGCTCTCTAGATTCAATTTAAAGGAAGCATTAAGTTAAGAAAGATAGGTTGATTTAAGCAACAAAAACATAAGCTCGGTTTACTCAACTTAGTTTATGCTTTGCATCACAATCAAACAAAAGCCTTTTACAATCATAGATCATAATTTGCTACTAATGGTAAAAAATACAAAACAACTATGGATCTAGATTCTTAACATGGCGTTAGGCAATTCCCTAGTCTCATTTAGTTGTGCACCTAAATAAAACAAGAAAATAACCATAAGCATTAATTATAGTGAAACATAAGAAATCTCATTTGAAAATTTAGAGAATGATTCATACAAACAACTGCAATATCATGTCCAAGACTTTGAAGTCAACGTTAACTAAAAACAAATTTGAAATTAATAACAGAAACATAAAAACCTAACAACATTTGTAGCTCAGAAGATTGATAGAATATGAAGAATGGTGATCATCTGTAAGAATTTTCTTGTAAGAACCTCCTTGGATCCCTTCTCCTTCCTCTATTTCGTTCTATTTTCTCTCAAAATTATAAGTGTTTATTGATTTTTTGAATGAAGAATTGGTGATTTAAACCAAAGGATTACTGTCTTTTTATAGTTGAATTAGTGCAATTATGTTCAAAATTTTACATTTGAAAATAGATGAACGCACTGTTCTTTTTGCAAATTGAGGAAGTAGTTGCATATAATTGAGCCAAATTCTCAACATTTCGAGATTAATATATATGATTTCCTTCTTTTCTTCCTTACGCTCGCAACTTGTTAGATTGCAAATTTGGGTTTGAGTTCTTGTGCTTCGCGGCAATTTAATGGACGAAACGGCTCAAATAGACTTTTGGCGACAACTCCAATCATTGCTATAAATTTGGCGGCAAAGATTGGAGGTTTTGCACCTGAAAATACCAAATGGTGCTAAAAAAATAAATTTTGGCGACGACAAAGGTTTGGGTCACAAGGATCCCAATTTGGCACCTAGAAACAATAGCTAGAATTAACAGCAACAACAAGTTTTCTAAAAAAAATTTCATTAACATCGAGATAGAAAATATTAGCAAACAAAAAATATTTGTCATCACTATATGTCTAGGGTTTATTATTTTAATTTGTTGAAGCGAAACAACATCATTCTATTAACTTTTAGTGATGACATTTTGTCTTCTAGTGACAACAAGTAAAAGTCAACTTTATAATAGCCCAACAACCAATCTCTTTCCCCATTTCTCTAAGTTTCTCTCTCTACCTCTTCTCTCTTCCTACCTTTAGTCCATGTTCCATAATGTTGTAGCCTGGCCTTGTTAACACTGTCACTACTACCATTTTCGCCCTCCCACTTCTCTCTCTCCCCTTCTCTCTCCCTCTCTATCCTAACTCTCTCTCTTTCACTTTCTTTATCGTCACTAGCTACCGACTACCGCTCAATGCCACCACCTACCATCACCCCCTCTCCCTCTTCCTTCCTCCTTTCTATGTCGTAATTTGCAACCAACAGTCGTTGTTTAGTGCCAACAGCCACCATTTGTTGCTCCCTCGTTATGTAATCATCGTAGTTTTGTGGTGGTTAAAATGTGAATTGTTTGTATTTTTTTTCCTCAAAATGTCATTTGATTATTTGTTAATTTGATAGTTAGTTGCTAATGTGATTAGTTGTTAATTTGATTTTATCTAATTAGTTGTTATTTTAGGTTTTTAAATTTTAGATATTGGTTTGAATTTAGTTTTGATTTGTTTTTTTTTTTTGTTAATGTATTGGAAAATTGTTGATTGTAATAAGTTTTGATAAATTTGGATTGTGATGTTTTTGTGTTTGATTTTTAGTTTTGGATATAGCTAGTTAGATATGATTTGTAGTTAATTTAATAGGTAATTTTTGTATGTAAATTAGTTTTGTATTTAATAGATATTGAATTTGATTAGTTTTGATAAAATTTGATTAGTGTTGATGTTAATGTTTATTATATATAATTATGTTTTGATATTTTTTGTAATATGTTATATTGAATATGTTATTTGTTATATTAAATATGTTAATTTTGGTTCATTTGAACTTATGTTGGTTGTTATAGTATCTTTTAATTAAATATGATAATAGATTTTAGTATATATGTTTTAGGATTGTATCATTAGTAATTATAAATAAAGCAAGTTATTAAAAATAATAATCACTAGTATCAAGATTAATTACTATAAAAGTTGGTTGAAAATTTGCTTGATAGTAATAAAATAAATAGAGTAATATATAATAATAATTAACCCAAATATATTTAATAACTTAAATGAAATAAAAGTTACTTAAAATAACGAAATAAAAATGGGTACTTATTAGAATTTTTTAAAAGGAAAAATTAGAAATTAATTTAAGTACTAATAAAGATTAAATATTTAGTAGGTAATTATTAGTTATTTAGTAATAGTTAGCTAATAATAAATAACATGTAACAATTATTAAAGTGGTTAGCTATGAATAATTTTAAAAAATAATCATTAAAGATAAAAATGATAATGATTAGAGTAACAAGTAATAGTAAAGAATAATTATTTAATAATGAATTTTTAGTAATATTTAAGTACTGATAATCAATAAGTAACAAATATTAATAATGACATAAAATTGAATAAAACTTGACAAAATAAAACAACACTTGTTAAAACTTGATAAAATTAGATAAGAGTTATGAAAATGCATTAGCAATAATTCTATTGAAATTCAAGAATTAGTTGGTAAGCATACTACTAGGATTATAATACCCAATCACTAAAAATCGTACGTGCATATAAGTTTATTGCTATATTGCATGTTGATTTTTAAAATAACCTTAGACAGTTTGAGAATCAGTGAGTGGTCCACTGATTCTTGAATTGTCTTGTTTAGACAGTTTGGGATTGTATTTTTATGTGCTTGTTATTCATTTCCACTTATGCCTTATGGTAGATGTTTCGGTTGTCTTCCTCGTTCTCCAAGTATGTGACATTCGACAACACACTTACGAGAACTGAGGGAAGATGTTGCCAAAATTTCTATAAGAAAGGGATGTTGTGGAATGAAGAATAAATGTGTAAGTTACAATCCTAAACAGGAGTGGGCTTTACCCGATAGGATAAAAGGTAAAGGTGGATAATATTTTTCGATGCTTTTGCATTATTTCTCTGTACAAGTTTATTATTTTAGTGGATTGTGTACATAAAGATGTCAATTGACAAGAATTGGGATGGGTTAACGATGTTCATTAAGGTTGCAAAAACTCATCTCTATGATAGTGGTACCACAAGATTTCCCTCTCGAGTTTGCTTGAATTTGCAATCGCAACCCTTAAAAACTATCAAAGCCCACATATTCAAAAAAGGGTTTCGCATATTGTAAACTAAGTGGATTCATTATAGGGAAGACAAGGAGACCACTACAAGAGCTATGAATGATGTGTCCAAACTAGCCAATGAGATGTTTGCAATATACTAGGATGTAGCTTGACATGGAGAAGATGATAATGCTGAGGAGATGCATACAACTGACGAAGGCATACATAGACAATACAAGGATCTTTTTCTTGAGTTGGAGTTAGAGTTGTATCCTAGACTTTCAAAGTCTTTAGCTTTGAACTTTTTTGTTAAACTAATGCATTTGAAAGTGGAGAGCAAATAGATGAACAAGTCTTTTGATCAGATGTTGAAGCTGTTGAAAGATAATCTTCTAGGTATTCAACTACCCAGCTAACATTATGATGTAAAGAAAAAGATGAAAAAACTTAACTATAGAACCCGTTATAGAAGTTTTGGAATATTCATATATTAATTCCATAAATTCTTTACTTACGAAATTCATACATAATGTTTCGAGGAAAATCTTTGATTTGAATATGTAAATTACATTATTTAATTCTAGGATTTTTTCTTAGTCATTACAGTTGGGCACTTTATACATGCTAAGATTGTTATGTTATTTATATCTCTAACAGGAAATGGCTTGTCTTAGTTATCAAAATGGGACTCCACAAGTAGAAAAATTGGTGCACTGTCATAGGTGACAATGTATATGATTTAGACATAAAAGTTAAATTGATTTAGTTAATAATTCCATTTGTGCAAATTAATTCACTTTAGGCATTCATATGCATTGTATCTTAACCCAGAAATGACTAATGTGCCTGGATTCTTGACTTCTGTCTTTTGATGTACCAAAGGATAACATCTTAACTTATTGATGGTACACATACTGGTATATTGAAGACATGACTCTTAATTATGTAGACTCGTTATTCATAGATATGGAATCCATAGCTCTTTTTTTGTTGAGTTAATGATATTCTCTTATATGCATTATCCTGTAATTGGAAGACTGGAGCGCTTAACCATTTGGATGCATAGGTGTAACCGAATCGTATACTGTCTTTGGATAGTAAGTATTCCAATAGTGAGATAATAGAATGTAAGATAAAAATAATCAAGAAGGTAAATCAAAATTTATTCTTAAGTTGATTATGAGTATCCTATAGGGATGTGACATATTATGATATGTCATAGACGGTTAGCTTACTTGAAGCTTCGTAATTTTGTATAGTTTGAAAGTGCAGCTCTAGGCTTGTAGTGGAGTAGCATTAGAGTTGATAATTATAAAATATATATCTGAAATATTATATTTTATAATTATAGGATTTTGAACTGTATATGTTTATTGGGTCCCTTTTGCTAGCTCATAATAAATCCTGTAACAATACGGCACGTTTTTCCTACATATTGGTGACTCAATGTTAAATTATTAGATTGGCTGAAATTCGATAAGATTGTATAATTTATGTTAGTTTAACAGTTGAATTAAATTTATAAATTAATTCAAGATAAAAATGTTGAATTATTTAGATAATATTTTATTTTCCATGGAATTATCTAGATATGACTGTTTTAATCAAATAAATTCTCTATTGGGTTATTTGAATTAAAATTGAGGCTCTATCTAAGATTCTCGGGTGAAAAATAAGATATTTTCAGGGAACAAATTATCGTAAGTTTGGCAAGCCGATCTATTAGTTTGGCCTACCAATAGGTTAAGTTCGACAGGTTGACCTGTTAGTTCGATCTACCGATCGTGCGATAATCTGTTTACACGTTTCAGACGCAATTCTCAATAGAAGTTGATCCAAATTTAAATTTTGAGGCTCTATCTAATAAGGCTTGACCTCTATAAATAGGAGTGAGTTTTCTTAGTTATTTAGATTAGTTGAGAAACAAAGAGTATACTGTAGTTAAAGAAGCTCTGAAACTCCCTAAGAGCTATTGTTCAACATTAAGAACCTTTGCTCTAAGTCTTCTCAAGTAGTTAGAAGGAGAGTCACCTGACACTCTAATCGTGGATAGAGAGTAGCAAAGAAGAGTAGTTGGTTGAGGTTCTTTTGGGAAGTTCTTCTCTTCATTGATTGCTGGTGCTCTTCGACTCACAAAAAAAAAGTTTGTAAGATCTGTCCTTAATTTATATATATAGCATGTCAAACTTACGTTTTGAAAAATATTCTAATTTAAAATTTTTTAAAAATTCTACTGTGTATTCATTTTCCAATAGTTGCTACATTCCAAGTAGGCATAATAAGCAGCCTAGATCGCATCCCCACTGCGCTCTCGTGTTCTACGTCGCAACAAATTACAAAGTAAATTTTAGACACTGAGGAAGGCAGAAATGTGTGAGGAAAAGAAAATAAAGAGTAAAAAAATAGAATCAAATATGATTCTAAATAAGCAATGGGCAACAATAATCAATTTAAAAAAAATCCCAAAATTGCATCCTAGTTATTTTGCACAAAAAATTATCCAAATAAATAATAAATAAATAAATAAATATGCAAAATAGTAATTTTCCTTACCTATAAATACCCCCCATCCCCTTTCATTGTGATTCTTACCCCTTTCTCCATTTTTGGTGTTGTTTCCTTCTTTCTCTCTTAGATTAGCGTTTTCTATGTTTTAGTTTTTGTAAAAAATTTCTAGTTTTTATGTTGTAAAATACTCTGTTTAATAATATTATGTATGCTCTCATTTTAATTATGTCTTTTTAATTTTTCCTTTTAGCTAAGGAAAGGAAGGAAAATTCTGACAAAATTAAGTTAAATAAGTAGTTGTAATGTCAAAATCATTTTTAAAAAACTTATGCTTTTCTTGTTAACTTAGCTAAAATTCTTACAAAATTAAGTTTTAATTTTTTGTAGACATAAGCTAGCATGGGTAATGCTTAGGAACACTTTGATTATTCATTGATAGGAAATAACACGGTAAATACTTAACTTTAATTTTGTTAGTAATTGTAGTTAGTTAATTTTCAAATCATTTATTTATTAAAATGAGTTTTTGGTACATTATAAACATGAATTAGCACAATAAATGCTTAGTAACTCTTAATTTATTGTCGACAAAAAATGACATATTACATGCTTAAACCTTTTTAATAAATAGTTTTAGAAAAACTAAAATATATTTAAGTTAATTACCAAAATAGAACCTTTAATCTTATCATTGTTTTAATTGTTGTTTTTCTAAATTAAATTGTACTTATTATTAAAGTTCCGTCTTCCATTTGAATTAAACCGTAGTTCTTGTTTTTAAACTCCAAAAAGCACAAAAAAAATCTAAAAATGGAAAATGTAAAAAATGTGTAAATCATGTAAATAAATTGTAATTAACTATCTTTAATCCTCAAATTCTTTAACTAATAAATAAAAATAATATAACCAATATATTAGATCTTTGCAATACCTTTCCCTATGGGATCAACCTTGGACTCACCAAGTATTATTACATGAACAACTTTATACTTGATCTTATATCAAACTAGTATTCTAGACTTGAACAGGGTTCCAACACATGTAGTTACCTCTTGAGGTTCAATAGTGGCTTGTATAAATGTACAACAATAAGTTCGAGATGGCTACTACAATGAGCAAATAAATCCAAGACTTAAGATCAACATCTCTCCACCCCGGTGAGTATTGTGCCTTCTATTGATTAAGAAGAGGAAAAAGATGAAAACATAAATTTAAAAGATTAGACAATGTATATTTTATAAGATTTTTATTATTTCGTTTGCTATTAAACCATGTAGTGTGTGTTTTATTTAGTGTTATATTATTTTACCTTAATTATAGGATTTTAATTATTATCTTATTTATGTTACTTTAATTAACTTACAATTAATATTTATTAATATTAAAACATAAATACAAATATTTTAACTAAAAAATTTAAATTCAAATCAAATAATTTGGTATAAATAAAACTAATTTAAAATTAGTTATTAATTGCAATTAATTAACTATTCACTATTTATTTAGATATAATCGTCTCTAATCAATGGTGCAGACTATTTATAGCGATAATATTTAATTAAACTATGAAAATTTTTTAAAAACTTTAAATTTTTGGTGGTGAAAATTTGAAAATATTGTCGCTATAACTTGTGCTGACATCATATTGCATATGTTATTTGCCTTAAGAAATAGTCATCGCTGTAACTTAAAACTTTTTTAGAGATGAATTATTAGTCATTGCTTAAAAAAAAATAATTTTAGGGACGACAAGCCATGTTCTAGCAATGACTATTTGTTAGTTACATGAATTCAGCTCACCAATGATTGTTTACATGTTTCAAAAATTACAAAACTATACCTTTTAGTTTTAATATTTTTCAATTTATTCCTCTATTTTTGAAAACTAAAAATCTATTATTTTAATTTGAAAAACTTGGTTGAAATTCATATCTTTGCAAACTTTATGGAAAAAAATAAGGGAAAAAGAAACGATACCTTTAATTATTCCAAATTTCTTAATGAAAAATATTTCTTTTCTTGAGAAAAATTTTGAAAAATAGTTGAACATTTAAAATCATAAAACATAAGATCTTTTTTGACATTTGAATTTTTAGGCTTTTATGCTTTTTAATCTATAAAATATTGTCATAAATTGTATTTAAGGGCAATTATGTTATTTTGCCTAACTTTTTCTATTTATTAAATATGTAAGATAAAATTAAAACGTTTTTAAAATTCCAATGGTACTTTCCTAGGTTCTAAAAATAGATAAATAACCTCACAAATTATGAAAACAATAAGGTATATTTACGTAATTAACCCTTGCCGTTCATGATTTGTTGTCGTTCTTTTAAAAGTTGTTTTGTATTGTGTTGTCATTTTGTGATATACTCATTTTCTGGTTGCTGTCGTTTCTCGGTTATTTCTCGTTTTCTTAGTATTATGGTTTTGACCTTTTGTCTTCTTCTATTGGCTTGAATTAATAGCTCGAGAGGTGCTTGAAAATAACACGAAAGAAGGTGAGAAAAACAATTACAATTGGGAAATCAATGATACATCACATTATTTTTCTTTAGTACAATGATACATAACAATATGTCAAGGGATATCCTACTTTATAATTTGACTTTCCATGCCCACTTGCTAGAATGCAGCATATTTTCTCGACAACCAACAGGAATATAAATAGGCAAGCAATAATTTTCGCTGCCTATAACTATAATTTTTCTTGTATAACAAAGATATAATTAAAATTTTAAGATAAAAATTAAAACCTCAAAAAGTTAAGTGGGCACACCCCGCCACTCTCAATAAAATCCTATTACTATTTGAATTATAGAACTAAATAATGTGCTGGTTGTTTGGTCAATAAAGAAAGTAGTATTAGTAGTCGTCAGTTTCCCGGACAAGATCCTTTTTATAGGATTTGCAGTTTTTATAATATTGTTGTTTTCTGTCATCTTGGCGTTAGAATATTGTCGTTTGATATAAGTCGTACCCTTAACAGCAAACTAGATTCAAGGATTAGGGAATTCCACAAGTCCTACAGCCCCCAGAAAACCACTAATGGCTAAACGTAAGCTTTGCAAAGCATTTAGCATCATTGTCCCTTGAATTTGCCGCACATTTAGAACTTATCTCATGAACTTTTAATTTTGGCATATTGCCTTCTAACTTGGAAATTTGTAGCTAATGACCCCCATTGATAGCAATTTCAAGTTTTTGACTAAAAGTGATTTTTATATAGGTTGTTAATTAAGAGTATTTTATATATAAATGTTATCCCAAATATATATTTAAATCAAAGTTAATTCAAATTTTCTATTTTGATGAAAACTTAATTAAAGATATTAACCATAATAACTATAGGTCTAAATATAAATGACAATTCATGTCAATAATTAACTATTCATGTGTAAATTATATATCAATTTCGGTCAAAAAAACTAAAATTGCTATCAAGGGGGTGATTTGCTATATATTTGTAAATTCATGGACAACTTGTCAAAATTAAAAGTTAAGGAAGAAATTATAAATATGCGACAAGTTCACAGGGTAACATTGCCAAATACCCTAGAAAGTAAAATCTAATTAGACTATTTGTAATTCCGAAGCCAAGAGAATTCAGTAGATCTAGAAATTACCCGGATTTAACCCATAATAAACCCTAAAATTTAATAATTCATGACTTACATAATTTTTCTTAGGCCAATCAAATTTGATAAACTTGAGTTGACCATATTTACTCGTATAAAGCCATAAATTACATATATTTATTTTAGGGAGAAGGGAGGAATTAGCATATTTTTTAAACTTTTTGTAATAAATAGCACATTTTAAAAGTTTGTAATAAATAAAAGATTTACAATGTACATAGTTTATTTACAATGTAAATAAGAATTATTTACCCTAAAAACAAGGGCTAAATAAATTATTTGCATATTAAGTTTATTTACTACGTAAATAAGAATCATTTACACTATAGATCTACTATTTACTATAAATATCTTTAAAACCTGATATTTACTACAATAAGTTTAAAAAAAGTATTATCTACTATAATTTTCATTTATGAGGTATCCATATTTTACTATTTCTTATTTATATATTATTTACTAATATTTTAGTTAAAAATTTGTTTTTACCTTTATAATGTTTTTAAAAATGTATAATGTTAGTTATTATAATCATAGCATAAAAGTTATATACTATTTTAAAGATTCGAAAATAAGATATTTGCTATAAGTTGTAAGGGTCAATTTGTGAAATAGCTCTTATGTGGTATTGTATTTTTATTACTTTTATCATAAAGTTTGAAATATACTATTTTCAAATAATATAAAAGCACTGTTGTTCTTAAGTATTTTTGACTAGAATTACGCACATATGTATGATTTAAGAGTATTTTGATCTTTTTAGCTAGAAGAAATGATATTATTTAAAGGAAAGGAAAAACAACAGAACACAATAGTTGTAAGAGTAACAGTGGTATAGCGCCCAATTTTCTCAATTTCTAATTTCTTTAAAAAATGAAGTTCATTGGGTGGATGCATGCTATACTGGGCCGGGCCAGCACAGTTTGTAGTGGGGACGAAAAAAGGATTTAGGACATTTGCTCATAGTCACGGTACCAAATATGAATTCCATATTAGCTTTTTTAACCAAATACAATACCATCTAGTATTCTTTTTAAATAGATAAAAATAATTTTGTTTTAAAAAATAAAATTTTTTTAAGAATTATGCTAAAAGTGTTTTTAAAATTTTTGCTTCAAAAAACAAGCAAAAATATTTTTAAAAATTCTCAAAACAAAACTAAACGGCACAGATTTACACAAATGTGTTTCAGAAGCTTATATTTTTAATTGTTATATGCATTCAGTTCAGCGGAAAAATACCAACCAAATAAGCATATAGATAAATGTTGAAAAAGGTCCATTATCAAGAAAAGAAAGTATTGAAATTGGTTTTTAATACGTTTCCAATTTTATGCAACAAACCATAAATTACTCTCTACTCAATTTGCACCAAAAAAAAAAAAAAAAATTCCCTACTCACATTTGACAGGAAAGGACTATAAATTGATCAGAAATCTAATCTTATGTCTACCATTCTCACCAAATGTTTCGTTAAAAACAGGCTGAACATGCTTCACATCTCTTGAAGCGAAAGTTGAGCATAACTGCAAGTGACTTGGGGAAGGGTTGAGTATTTCTTGTGCTTAAGTCACACGCACTTTACTCAAGTATCCTACAGGGGAAAAGTATTTTTCTTACAAAACAATTTGTTGATTGAATTATATAGTTATGGAGAATTTTCATAAATGTTATCTTTTAATATTTACTTTTTATATATGTTACACATGCTTATTTGTGTCACAACTTAACATGTAATATAAATGATAGTATTGCATGAACTTTTTAAATGTGATATAAATAAACATTACTTTTAAAAGTGTAGCGCAACATATAATTTTCTGTATACATATATATACGGGCTTCCAACTATAGTGCTTTAGAGAGCGGACCCTAATTTTCTCTTGTAAAAATAAAAATAGCAAGCGTAACAACAATCATTCAAGGTAATATTAACGCAGTAAAGAAGTAACATTCTAAAATAACTAACCTTTCCAATGTTAAATATAACATTGATATTACACTTCACAAAAAATGCAATAACAATTCCATATTGTATGAATGAAAATTCATTATATACGTGTCAAATATGTATTGAAATAAATTTTGGGATCTCCAAATTTTGAGGTCTGCCATTTAATTCACCACACTTTCAAGTGTAAAAAGACAAAAAAACAAAAGGATCACCCTAAGATGATCATCTCATGGCTATTGAGAACGAATCAAATTACATAGTTCTATTTCTCAATGTTTCTGTCACAAAAGATGAAAAACAAGTGACATCGACAAAAGGTAGAGGTATATAGTCATGGGGCAAAATTAATTGTTCTAAGAGCGATTACATTGTGAAAAATGGAACGAGAATTTCTTCTTCTAGTGCTTTTTGTTTCCCCCCTCTTTTATCCTCTTCAGGGATGATTATTACTATGGTGGTTGTTCACGTAGTTAATCTAGTTGTAGAAAAATAAGTGTCTTTGTCAAGGCTTGTTCAACTTGATCACTCTTCCTTACACAAGAAGATAAGCTTCTTGATTGCTTGACGCACGCTTATGAAGAGCTGACAGAGGGGAATGACCATTAGCTTAAATTTCAACGGTTATTTAATTTGTTTTTCTCTCTCTTTCTTTTTTTTTTTTTTTTTTTTTTTTTTGGGGAAGGGTATGGTTAGTTTGTCTCTAGTCTTCAGTCTTCTCACACGCACACACAAGTAAAGCGATTTGTGATAGGATATTACCAAAAATAGGCACGACGGCCATGGCAAGGCTGTTAGATGAAAAGTCAATGATACGTAATCCTGTTTCTATAATAACTAAATTATACACGACTACATTTGATTAATAATTTCAAAAGTAAGAGAAAATACACAACCGGTGGAGGCGGATCAAGACGGGCACCGTCGCAATGGATTTAGCTGAAAGTCGCAATCACATAGCCTGC
>CAMOHE010050999.1:17269-66777 GCA_946598075.1 Artocarpus hirsutus
GTGATAGGATATTACCAAAAATAGGCACGACGGCCATGGCAAGGCTGTTAGATGAAAAGTCAATGATACGTAATCCTGTTTCTATAATAACTAAATTATACACGACTACATTTGATTAATAATTTCAAAAGTAAGAGAAAATACACAACCGGTGGAGGCGGATCAAGACGGGCACCGTCGCAATGGATTTAGCTGAAAGTCGCAATCACATAGCCTGCTATCAGTGATGTACATTTTGTCATAATAGAGTCACGGCCCATGATGGTCCGAAACCACCATCACATCCTGACAATAGGTCACCGCCAAGTTTCGTCGTTTGAGGTGGCTAATGACTCTTTGTTGATGAGAAAAGGTCGTATCTCGTTGTAGTTAAAAAAAAAAAAAAAAAAAAAATTATAAGGCGAGTAAGACATAGTTTAAAATGTCAAATTATATGGGACTCATAAATTTAAAAATATCGATATTAAATGAAAAATGATTACATTGTTATGGTTGAGAATTGTGCTCTACGTTTTTTTATTCTAAGAGAGAGTTATATTTAATTGTATATATAAATAATAAAATACGATGTGTCTTAGTCTCACTAGCAAATAAGTCATATTTTATACATAGCGTTGAAGAAATCATAGCGGTCTAAGTTTGAAAAATGTTGGTTGAAATCAATTCTAAGGCTTTTTGTCAAATTTAATAAAGAATAAGCTATCAAATTTGATATTGTTTTCAAACCCTACAATAAAATTCTCAAGGAAAAAAAAAAAAAGAGAGGGTGTTTGGTTCTCAATAAGAGCTAATTGGTTCTAACCAATAAATAGTATAAAGCTCTCAGTAACTACACTAAAATAACAAAAAATTGCTACAGTATAAAGCTCTGATATATTATAATATTTTTAATTAAAATTAGTTTAAATTATTAGTTCTAACTATATTTTTTAAATACGTTAAAGGTTTTGACAATTTTTTTTACAATTTTTTGCTTTCATCACCATACACCTCACGTTCTCATTATTTTGCGTTAGCTGGCTTCTTTGACATTGTCGCTTGATTTTCTAGAAACAAAGGCGAAGCCTCCTTCCTAATTCCTAATTCGGGACAGGGTGTCCCAAAAGAAAGACCGTGTGGACGTATGAATAAACAAAAGCTAAATACTAATTACTAGTCATATCGAAGACACGTCACCTTTATCTTTCCCAGATCTCATATTGTTTCACTATTTCGTGTTCACTTCCAGACAATTTTTTATTTCCGCCATATTGATTCTAGAAGATCAGTCAGAATTGAGTCTTTTTTACGTACGAATTTGATATTTTAAGAGGTCACTATCACCCCCCCAATATTTTTTGTTACATACCCCCTCGTAGAAATAATAATAAAGGCATTTGTTACACCAGTTAAAACTAAAAATATTGATTTAATCGTTGTTTGATTGTATGGTAAAAATCATAATTTTTATCATATATTTAGTTATAAATAGTATAAAGCTCGCATATGTTACAGTAATAATAAAAAAAATTACTACAGTGTAAAACTCTCACATGCTACAGTAAAAAGAATTTTAACCAACGGTTTCTAACATCCTTCCAAACACCCTTTTAATGATTGTAGCATATAAGAGCTTTACACAGTAATAATTTTTTTTTTTTTTACTATAGCTACTAAGATTTTTATGCTATAATTGATTCCTACCGACTTGATAAATGCCCTTAGATTTTAAGGTTGGTTATAATAAAATTAAGAAGGCCCACAGTAATCAATACATATATGGCTTATCATGTAGAAATTTTGTTAGAGTAAACAACATATATTAAAAGAGTAAATTGCTACAATCACATAAATAATTGCAGTAGATTAAAAAAGTAAATTGGCATGTAAAACATAAAACATGGATTTGACTAATACATATAATACATAAATAATTGACTAATACAAATTAAAAGAGTAAATTGGCATGTATTTTGACTAATACATATAATAATTACAGTAGATTATTCTAAAAGACAAAAAAGAAAAAATATTATGCATAAATACATGAATACAATCACATAGCTTGCATACGTATATGTTTATGCATATATATATATATATGTACACGTATATATGCTCATAAACCCAACGAAGAGGAGAGAATATATTTTTTACAACTTACTTTCAATGAATGCATTTAAAACATAAAACATGTATGAGCATGACATAACTTAAAGACGTAACAGAAGTGATACTGGAACATAACCTTTAAAATGGAACATGAATAAACATAATTTAAATAACATAAGATTTATTTTTTTTTCTTTTATATATTTACATGTATACATTGCTCCGAAGAAGAGAAGATATTTTTGAGTTTGTGGAGTGGAAATGAGTAATGAGAAACAAAAGAAAAGGATAAACAGATAAGAGAGAATAAATGGTAAACGGCGTATGAACAACGCACATGATTTTGTGCCATTTTTTCCCGCTCCATACTGACCTCATTTTGTTTTACCAAACAGGAAAGACACGAGGAAACTTCACCATGTATGTTCACATATTTCGTTTCAACTTTATTATGGATAAAAAAAAAAAAATACAATAAAACACACACATAAATATACATATATATATATATAAATAATACGAAAAATAATTTTTTGCAATAAAAAATTGCCAATTATCATTAGTAATGAATTTCTCAACTAATTAAAGAGTAATATATTCAGTAACAAAAACCTATGAGTCGTGTAAATACTTCTCACCCTTGAGCCAAAAATAAGCTTCTCATCCAATTGTCAAAAAATAAAAAATAAAAAAAAAAATAGCCATTTATTTTATTTCTGTTCATTCCTTTACACACTCACCAATCCATCTGATTCCTGTAAATTTTATTGGATTTGAGCATTGAGTTTAAGTTTGACATTAATTATTTTGAATAAAATGTAAATTATCAATAAAAATTCCTAGCAGTAAATTTTAAATATTTCAACAATATAAATTATCAATAAAAATTCCTAGCAGAAAATTTGTAATATATATTTCTTGGTGAAAGAACTTAATATTTTTATTCCTTTTTTCTTTATAAATTAGAAACATATTCCTTTCCCTGGATTCCGAGACAATATATAACAGAGAATATAACTCAGCAAAAAAGAAAAAATGCAGAAAGAATGTACATAATTAGTAGTAATTTCTTTGGAAAAAAAAAGAAGAAATAATATTCTATTTATATATTATATATATATATATATATATATAGACACACACACAATATATGTGTGTGTGTGCATGTGTATTGTGCATTAGGAAACATGAAATGAGTGACGTCAACCCGTAATCGACATTTTGGAAACTTCTATCTTAAGGTGGTTGTCGTGCTTAAGTTCTTCTTTTATCTTTATTTTGAATTTTTCCTCTTTCTAGAAACATATTAGGAAAAAAGAACTCTCTACGTCAACGGAAATGAAGTGTGATACAGAAAAACAATAAATAATATCCACAACGTCACCAACAAAGCTCTCTTCTTCTTCTTCTATCTTTTTTTCTAATTCTTTAACAAACCCAAGTTTTCTCTTCTTCATATTCTTCTTCTCATCTTATTATTTCTCTCTATAAATTCTCAACTCAGTAAGAGAGAGAAGCAGAAGAAAATAATGGGCTTTTGGCTGTCGACGGTTTTGATCGCCGGCGCCGTGATTTTGCCGGTGGTTGTGGGTGAGCTTATTCCGGCGACGTTGGCGCTTGAGAGAGCTTTCCCGGCGAACCACAGAGTGGAGGTGAGCGAACTCGTGAGGAGGGACCGAGTCAGACATGGAAGGATTTTGCAAAATTCTTCAAATGGAGTCGTGGAGTTTCTCCTTGGTGGGACTTACGACCCCTACGTTGCTGGGTAGTTTTTTTTCCTATTCTTTTTTGCCCTTAAAATTTTGTTTCGAGTATTTTTTGTATTTTATGATCCGTTTAATAATGTTTTTAAAATAAATAAAAATAATTTTATTTTAGAAAATAAAATATTTAAGTATTATATAAAAGGTGCTTTTGAAATTTTACCCAAAAAAAACATAAAAAATATTTTTTAAAACTTTCAAACATCACCAACCAGGTATGTACTTCTTAGAACTTGGATTTTTCAATTATGAATCTTCTTTTTTTTTTGGATTGTCATTGTTAGTAATTATTGATTCCTTATCCTTTTTGTGTATGTATCCTCTGTTTATTAATACAATCTGTTTTTTGGTCTTAGTTTATTAATTTATGTAAGTTGTTTGGTAATTTAGTGCTATTAATTGTCACTCCATTTTGGAAATTTCTTAAAGAGCTGTTCAATAACATGGTTGTAAGTTGCTAATTAGTAATGTAGTAACTTACTTTGTCTTGATTTTGCTTTGGCTTTTTGTTCGCTTTATTTTCCTTTTTTGGAAATTATTGCTACTTCTTGCCATCTATATGTTTGATTGAGTATGATTGCTCTTTATGTTTATGTCTTTTTTTTTTTTTTTGGGTTTGTTGAATTTGTTCCTGTTTTACAGGCTGTATTATACAAAAGTGCAATTGGGTTCTCCTCCAACAGATTTCTATGTTCAGATTGATACTGGGAGTGATGTTTTGTGGGTCAGTTGCGCTTCCTGCAATGGCTGTTCTAAGACTAGTGGACTCCATGTATTACCATTTCTCCTAACCTTATAGACCTTTTCTATCTTTTTTCTTTTTGCCCTCTTAATTTGGTTAGCGAGGATTCGAACATGAAGAAATTTTTGATGCGCTAACTCTTCAACCACTTTGTATCTCATGTCTCCATATCATTGAATTTCTAAGAACAAAAAGAAGAAAAAATAAAAATTGACAGTAACATGTTCTGCTCAACCCAATTTTTTATTTGAATGCTTTGTTGTTTTTCTTGCAGATTCCGCTCAATTCCTACAATCCCGGGAGCTCATCGACTTCGTCTTTAGTGTCGTGTTCAGACAAGGCATGTAGTCTTGGGATTCAATCATCAGATGCTGCTTGCTCCTCTCAGAGCAATCAGTGTACTTATGCATTCCAGTACGGAGATGGCAGCGGATCTTCGGGCTACTATGTGTCCGATTTGCTGCATTTGGACTCGGTTCTTGAAAATTCCACGATTCAAAATTCTTCTGCTTCTATTGTATTTGGGTAAGCTACTAGTAAAAATCTTGAAAAGATGACTCTGTCATGTTCTCTTTTTTTGTCATTGCTTGGACTTTGGGAGTTCATCGCCGTTCATGGAGAAATTTGTGAAAACAGGTGTAGCACCTCGGTGACAGGGGATTTGGCAAAGTCGAACACAGCAGTTGGCGGGATCTTTGGCTTTGGGCAACAGTCGATGTCTGTTATCTCACAGCTATCGTCGCAGGGAGTAGCTCCAAAAGCCTTCTCCCACTGCTTGAGAGGTGATAGTGCTGGTGGAGGCATATTGGTCCTTGGCGAGATTGTTGAGCCAAACATAGTTTATAGTCCACTTGTCTCCCAGCAGTAAGTTTTTACACCCTTCAAATTGGTGGTCTGCAATAAATAATCGCCGAGATTTTTCTATCTTCTTGTTGCAGGACAAGATGAAATAACTATTAACTAATGCTCCCTTGCGTTTTTTCATACAGTTTTAGGTACTTTTTTTAAACGTGATACAAAATATAGGTTTTAAATTAAGTGGACTTCAGTGCAGAATTGCTTCCTGCAATATTTGTCTCAGATCACAATTAATAGTAATCTTTTAGATTAATGCTTTCTTTTGTTTCCTTAAATCTGAATAGTTCACTTCTTTCAATGGTTTATCTCTCAAAGTGAAGCTGACTACCGATAGTGCGTCTGATCTTTCAGGCCTCACTATAATTTGAATCTGCAAAGCATTTCTGTCAATGGTCAAACTTTGTCCATTGATTCATCAGTATTTGCAACATCAAGCAATGGAGGAACCATAATCGATTCTGGTACAACTTTAGCATACCTTACAGAAGAAGCTTATGAGCCATTTGTCAATGCTGTAAGTGCAGAGCATGCAAATTAATCAATGTTCAACCGTCCATACATCATGTTATAATGTTGCTTTTCGCCTTTTAACCAAGTCATCATCTACTTTGGCAATGGGACCAAGTATAGGCAAGCAAACCATATTATTTAAAATGTACGACTATTATCCTATTGCAGATTAATGCTGCAGTTTCACAGTCAGTGGGCTCTTCTCTTCCTACGGGAACCCAATGTTATGCAATTACTGCCAGGTTTGTTCTTGATAAGATTATCTTACTCTTTTCTTCTCGCTTTCTCTGTATTTGTATAGGATCCTAACTCTTGACAATTCATTTGTCTATGGTTCAGTCCCAGTGATATATTTCCTCAAGTGAATTTGAACTTTGCTGGTAATGCGTCGATGGTTTTGAGACCTCAGGACTACCTTATAGAGCAAAATTCTAAAGTGAGTTTTTGAGCTCTGTTCTTATTACTCATCTGAACATTTTTAATCTTGTTTGGAAGTGAAAATAGAGGGATAAGGAAAAGCATTATTTAGAAATTTACTGTTTTGTCTGTCAGATCTTTTTTCATATTTCTTTCCTAAAAAATGTTTTCTCGTAATTTTACTCTACGTTTTCTCTCCACAATTGGAGAAAAAAAAAATGGGGTGAGACCCACCAGCATTTTTTTTAATCAATCCGCATAAATCCTTCATACAAAACAACTCAATTTACTGGTTTTCACCCAAAAATCTCTCCACTTACTTTGTTCTCTTCACTTTTCATTCCTGCTAAACAAAGTTTAAGTCCTGCATTGAACTCTTCCAGATGGTTAGTTGTTTCTTTGAAATTGACTACTTTTGAACTTTATTTCTATTCTTGCTCATAGAGTTCTCTGCATACATAAACATATTTGGCCTTTATATTCTCTTTTTATAGTCTCTAAATAGCTCCAGGAATATATAGACGCATGACTTTGTCCCTTTTTTATCTTCCTGAAAGTGTCTTTGTACTTCATTTCACCATCAAGGGTTTTATCACAATGTTCTGAATAATACTTTGCCATCCTTGTCTTAAAGTTGAATATATCTATACTTTGCAGGGTAACGCTGCTGTTTGGTGCATCGGTTTTCAGAATAACTCGGGGATGACAATCTTAGGAGGTAATAGTCACCATACTTGAAACGTTTGTTAGAGTACTTGGTTGAGAAGATTGGAAACTTGTGGGGTTTTGTTATATGTTAGCTCATGGATTTTCACACTCATTTCTAGAGTTAGTTTTGCTTTGTTTGACACATTTATTAATAGGCAATAACTAAAGCAGAGACTTTAACTATTGTATATGGATACTTTTATTTTCCGCTAGATTTTATGTTTTTCCAAGGGCAGCTCAATGTACAAAGTGATAGTATTTTGCTTTTTCATTATTTCCCTTGATTTGTTGCTATTCGTTTTCAGAATGTGCCCCAAGCATCTGCTTTTATCTTATATTTTTTGCTGAATTTTTTGATTTTTATGATGTCCCTGTTTAGTATTCATTGATCTACAGCGACTTGTCTAAAATTAGTAGTAATATGAAATATTTGAAGCATTACTTCTTAATCATTCTTCTTGAAGACAAGCCTAACATCGTCTTCTTTTTGGCAGATCTTGTCCTTAAAGACAAAATTGTTGTTTATGATCTGGCTGGTCAACGGATAGGATGGGTTAACTATGATTGTAAGTGTCAGTACCCTACCATTACTATAATGCCGCAGTTGGACGCCCCAATGTGATTGAAAATGTTCATTTTTCCTTTTAGAAATGAATATGACTTTTCTTTGATCTTGAAACTACTGTTTGATCATTCTCAAAAAAAAAAAAAAACTACCGTTTAATTGAAAAAGAACGCAAATCGCTGCTGCATTAAACCTGAGATAAATTGTTGGAAACTTGAGACCAAACTATAATTTTGTTGGAAAGTGCTACAAAAAGACTCATCCAGTTCCAGAGCCAACGCCGATATCTGACCTGTTGCATATATCTGTATTATTTTTGCTAGGTTCAATGTCAGTTAACGTCTCCACAACTTCTAGCACGGGGAAAACATCTGTCAATGCAGGGCAACTTAGCGAGAGCAATTCATTTCGAAACAAAGCATACAACTCACTACCTCTATGCATTCTGGCGTTTTTTGTGCACGTAGCAATTCTCAGGACCTTCCAGTTCTCGTAGTATTCAGTGTAAAAAAAAAGGGGGTATGCTGAGGCCTACCATTCTTTATTCCCTTTGTATATTACTACCGGCTTGCCAGTTTATATTTATAGCAACTGGCAAGATCACAATTTGTTGCTTATTTTGATCACAGCCAGTGACTTATTCAGTGTGCAATAGTTATTATTTTTTTCCTCTTTAGTCTTCTTTTTACATCCGAATCGCATTTGTTTTCAGTGATCAGAATATAGAGTTACATATTTGTTCTGGCGCCAATTCTTGTAAATCACAATATATTCAGCGTTGTTGGCTCAATAGCAAATTTGATTGATAGTGAAACTCACCTTTGTTTCCATTACTTCTTTGGAAGACAAATAATGTAACGGACACAAAAATGTGCGCAAAATTTTGTTTATCAAATGATAATGACATTTGCTTGTCAGATAACTGATCGGCAAAAGATATTTGTGTTATGCATACCTTTTAGAGTAGGACTATTTACAAGGATTCTATGAATTTTCCGTCGGCACATTTTAATAGTAAGATGGACATGTTGAAAAAATAGTATACAGTGAAATTTTAAAATTTTTAATATCAGAGTTTTTACTAAAACACAAGTTTGACACTCTATATTCATAAATTAATTAAATCTTACTAACCTTATTTGTCGAAAAGCTCCTGTAATCTGTGAAGAGTATAACGTTCCAGAAGAATCCCAATCAATTGGCCTTCTTTGCTATTTTCTATCTATGATCGGTGTGTGTGTGGGCATACTCGTACAACTCTTCCACCAGATAGCTCTTCTTCCAATCAGTTGAGAAAAACCCAAAGCTATAATTCGTGATTTGTGAACAATAACTTTCCAGAGAGTTTGAAAGTCTCACTGGCAGAGTTTCACTCTAGATTTCTCAACTAATCTAAATAAACAATGAGACTCACTCCCTATTTGTAGAGGTTGGGCCCAAGAGTCAGTCCTTATCAGATAAGATCTTGAAAATTCGAATCAAAATTAAATCAGGATCAATATCAGATAAAATCCATGTGAAAACGCATGATCTTTTTATCGTTTGGTCGGCAGGCCGAACTGGCAGATCGGCCTGTTGAACTTGCTCCATCGGCAGGCCGAACTTAAAGATCGGCCTGTCGAACCTCCAATAAAAGATCCATACAAATCTTTATTTTCCACCTGAGATTCTTAGGATAGAGTCTCAGTTTTAATTCAAATAACCCAATAGAGAAGTTATCTGATTAAAACAGTCATATCTAAATAACTCTAAGAAAATAAATATTCTTGATAATTCAATAAATTTATCTTGCATTAATTCAAAATTAATCTTAATTCAACAAGTTTATTTTGAATTAATTCAAAATTAATCTAACCGATAAACAGACATGAATTATGTGATCCCGATAATTCAACAAGTTTATCTTGAATTAATTTTTACAAAATTAATTCAACCAACAAACGGACATGAATTATTAGACCCTATCGAATTTTTAGCCCATCTGATAATTTGACATAAGTCACAAATTATTAGAAAAGCACGTCGTATCGTTACAGGATTTTTATGAGCTAACAAAGGGGATCTGATGGACCTATGTACTTCAAGCTCTCGACAATTATAAAACCCAATATCTTAGATATATATTTCATAACTATCAACTCCAACGCTACTCTACTAAGAGCTTAGAGCTGCACTCTCGAACTATATAGAATTATGAAGCCCATATAACTAAGTCTCCATGACATATCATAATGCATCGTATCCCCGTAAGATTATCTATAATCGGCTTAAGGACAAGTTATGTCTTACCTTCTCAATTGTTTTTCTCTTTTGTTCCATTATCTCATCATCGAAAAACTTACCATCTAAAGACAATATATCATTCGGTTACACTTATGTATCCAAATGGTTGAGCGCTCCAGTTTTCTACTTACAAGATAACGCATATAAGAGAATATCACTACTCCTAAAGAGGAGCTATAGATTCCACATCTAGGAATAACAGGTCTATGCCATCAAGAGTCATGCCTCCAACATGCCGGCATGCGTACCACTATTAAAATGTGGATGTCACCTTTTAGTACATCAAAAGACATAAGTCAAAATAACAGGCCCACTATTCATCTCAGGAGTAAAATACAATACATATGATTATCTAAAGTGAATTGATTTACCGAGACAAAATTATTAATCTAAATCAATTCACTTTATGTCCTGATCCAACACATCGTTACCTATGACAATGTGTCAAAGCTTCTATTCACAGAGTCCACCTTCGATGGTCAAGACAAACTATCTCCCGTTAGGGATATAGACAACATAACAATTTTTGCATGAATAACACGCCCAACTTTATTCCCTCGATTGTAGATCTTATGATTTAGACCGTCATCTTAAGAATCGTGTCTTCCGTATAATTTGTCCATCATATGCCCAATTCTTAAAAGTTTAGACCGATAGTCTCAGACTTTTGTTTGCTTAATATACATTCAACAAATATGTACATAAAGAGGACAATATATGGTTACTGAATAATACATAAGTCCTTTATGTATAAAAATGTCTCCAAAAACATATTACATTTTTACTCCTGAGGGCATACATGTCCAACAGGACAAAAATATTGATTTGGCACAACTTACTTGTTCTAGAACATTTTACGATTTAGGGATGAACATAGGATTTGCCTATAATTTGAGAATTGAAATGGAATTTATTAAGTTGTGTGTCCGCCAGTCATTTTTTAAGTTGAATTTGCATGTTCCACTTCAGTTTTCTGGGTCAAGTTTTCCTCTCATTTAAAATTTGGAATAAATTGAGTACAGCCTTTTGGGAAAAGAATCAAACGTACTTTTATCCTGCCTTTGATTTTGAGATTTTCATCTATGAGGCTTCTCAAAAACGTGAAAGGATAGTTAAGTTTCTTATTGGCTGATTGTTTAAGCCAAGATTACAACATAAAGGTCCTGCAATGTCTGATCTCTATTATCTATGTCATACAAAAGAACCCATTGTCAGCTTTACAGCATATTGTTGCAGTAATATGGACCGAAAGTAAATTGACAACCAAGAGAAAATGCCATACAGATTTAAGCTGCATGACTTGTAACTCAAAAAGTAGTTGATTTCATCATCAAACAAACATGCGTATGATTATGGATATGGGGTTCATTCTAAAGATCTTTAGAAAAATTCATGATCACAAACTGCTTTGTCACAAATCAGCACCCGTCTACAACAACTTTAACCAGCAGGTAAGGATTTTTCTTTTTTTTGACAAGAAAACCAGTGAAAGTAAACTTTAAAAGCTGCATATAAACGCAAAGTAGCCTTGAATCATGATTAGGAGAAGAATGGATGACCAGAAGTAGTGCTTGAATAGCCAGAAACTTCTATGGTAGAATCTTCATCATCATCACCATCTTCTCCAATAGGGATGGCATAAGAAGGCATTCCTAGTAATTATAAGCTGTTATCTTTGACCAGCTTATTGGGATCACATATACATGTGGAGAATTTTCATAAATGTTATCTTTTAATATTTACTTTATAAACGCCACACATGTCCATTTATATTACAACTTAACATGTAATATAAATAATAGTATTGCATAAACTTTTTTAAATGTGGTATAAATAAACATTACTTTTGAAAGTATAACGCAACATATAATTTTCTTTATACATATATATACGGGCTTCCTACTGTAGTGCTTTAGAGAGCGGACCCTAATTTTCTCTTGTAAAAATAAAAATAGGAAGCGTAACAACAATCTTTCAACGTAAATGTTAACGCAGTAAAGATGTAACTTTCTAAAATAACCAACCTTTCTAATGTCAAATATTATATTGATATTACACTTCATAGAAAATGCAATAACACTTCCATATTGTTCGAATGAAATTCATTATAGACATGTCGAATATCTATTGAAATAAATTTTGGGATCTCCAAATTTTGAGGTCTACTATTTAATTCACCACACTTTCAAGTGTAAAAAGACAAAAAAACAAAAGGATCACCTTAAGATGATCATCTCATGGCTATTGAGAACGAATCAAATCATATGGTTCTATTTCTCAATCTTTCTGTCACAAAAGGTGAAAAAAAGTGATATTGACAAAAGGTATAGGTATATATCGTTGGATATGTATGCCCTAAGGAATAAAAATATAATATGTTTTTTAAGACATTTTTATCAATAAAGAATTTATTTAGTATTTATATATCAAATCTTGTCCTCTTTACGTTCATATATGTTGAATATATGTTAAGCAAACAAAAGTCCAAGACTATTAGTCTAAACCTTTAAGAATTGGGTATATGATGGACAGATTATGTGAAAAACACGATTCTTAATGTGACGTTCTAAATCATAAGATCTGCAATCGAGGGAAGAAAGTTAGGCACTTTATTCATGCAAAGATTGTTATGTTGTCTATATCCCTATCGGGAGATGGTTTGTTTTGGCCATCGCAAGTGAACTCTGTGAATAAAAACATTGGCACAATGTCATAGGTGACGATGTGTTGGATCGGGACATAAAGTGAATTGATTTGGATTAATAATTTTGCCTCGGCAAATCGATTCACTTTAGACAATCATTTGTGTTGTATCTTAATCCTGAGATTGATAGTGGGCTTGTTGTCTTGACTTTATGTCTTTGATGTACCAAAGGGTGACATCCACACTTCAATGGTGGTACACATGCCGGTATGTTGGAGGCATGACTCTTAAGAGCGTAGACCTATTATTTATAGATATAGAATCCATAGTTCCTCTTTAGAAGTAGTGATATCCTCTTATATATATAATCTTATAATTGAAAAACTAGAACGCTAAACCATTTGGATACATAGGTATAATCGAACGTTATACTGTCTTTGTATGGTAAGTTTTTCTATGGTGAGATAATGGAATGTAAGAGAAAAATAATAGAAAGGATAAGACAAAACTTATCCTTAAGTCGAATATGAATAATCCTATGGGGATACGACACATTGTGATATGTCATGAAGACTTAGCTATATGGCCTTTATAATTCTATATAGTTCGAAAGTACAGCTCTAAGCTTTTAGTAGAGTAGCGTTAGAGCTGATAATTATGAAATGTATATCTAGGATATTGAGTTTTATAACTATATCGGTCCATCAAGTTCCCTTTGCTTGATCACGAAAATCCTGTAATGATATGGCATGCTTTTCCAATAATTGGTGACTTGTGTCAAATTATCAGATTGGCTAAAAATTTGATAGGATTAGATAATTCATATTTGTTTATCGGTTGAATTAATTTTGTGAAAATTAATTCAAGATAAACTTGTTGAATTATTGAGATCAGATGATTCATGTTGTAATGACTAAGAAAATCCTAAAATTTAATAGCATAATTTACCTATTTAAATCAAGGATTTTCCTAGAAACTCTGTGTATAAAGTGCGTGCGTGAAGAATTTATGTAATTAACATATAACTATTCCAAAAAAAATTCTATAAAAGATTCTATAGTTAATAAATTAACTATTATAATTTAATAAAGAGATTTATAAATGCCACCGTAACTGAGTTGGAAGAAATTTATCTATAAAGAACCTGAGAAATTTAATTATGAGAATTTCCAGGTGCAATATTAAGTTAAAAGTGTACCAAGAGACACTCTATTGTGAATTTGATCCTTAATTGCCAAATCAGTCAAAAATGGAGCTACACGAGTAGCCGTATCAACATAAATTACAGTGCAAGCACGGATAGTGACACTATTAAAAACTATGTCACTATTGAGCTTGGATACTAAAAAGTTAAGTTCACATTTTTATTAAGTCTAAAATAAATTTTTAGACTTAATGCAGTAAAAAACAATACACGATTAAACCTTGATCAATACCAGTTCATACTATGATTAGCATGTCATAGTATTTGAAAAATAGGAAAAAACCTATCAGGTAATAAAATTTCCCGTCAGCTATGTTAGTTATTGCTGACAGTATAAAATTTACTTGCTTCATGGAAACTTGCAAGAAAAGTCTAAGGTGCCTTTGATTTGAGCTACACATAATGACGGTTGTCCTTTTTGCAATCAATTTTGTTGAACCTAACACTCCACCCTACCCCAATTATGGCGCCAACTTTGGGGATTGTTAAGCTTAGTTTAAGTCAAAACTTGTCTCGTCTCCACTTGTTCCATCGAGTAAGTTTATTTCTTGTTTCCAAGAAACAAAAGTTCTTCCCATTTGCTTTCTTTTTTCTTCTCTCCACTTCCACCGAAGCCTCCAAGAGAAGGAAAAAGCCAAAAAAAATAATAATAATAATAATTCCACTACATCCATCCTTTCCACCAAGCAAGCAAACCTCAAAGAAAGAATAGTTACTTTTGTCTCCGCTTGTTCCACCGAATGTCAAGCCCTAAAGAAATAAATGTTCTTTACATTTTTTTTCTTCTCTTTTCTCCGCTTCTACTAACTAATCAAGCCCTCACCATTTTCTTGACCACACGTGTATTTGAAGGCCACCAAGAAAGGAAGTTTTGTGTTTCCAAATTTCCTCCTAAAAGCTTCACTCCAAAACAAGCCAAATTCAAGACTATTCACCACCACTTTCATATCACAAAATTAAGAGTCAACAAAGAAGAAGTAGAAGAAGAAGGAGGTGGTGTAGAGCATTGTCTAAGGTAATATCTACACCTTTTCTTCATTCTATTTTCTCTTGCAAAAAAAAAAAAAAAAAAAAGGAAAAGGGAAAAATATTTTAATAAGAGAGCATTTGTATGAAGGCCAAAATAAACTAGATTTCTTACATGATAAAGTTTTGATTTAGTGTTGGTTCAAGAAGAGGGAAAGAGAGGAGATAGAAAACTTAAGGTCAACCATCCAAGAATAGTCATCAAGGGTAAGTAATCTAAACTTTTCTTTAATTTTTTTTGGTTAAAGTTTATAACTTTATGAGAGATTTAATGATTGGGTGATGAAATATGTTGTAATAATTATTTTTGTGTGATTAGTATGGTTTGTACTTTTATATAATGTAAAAAGTTAGTCATGACATGTTAGGATTATGTTTGTGCAAAATGTGGTTTGCGGAAAAATTTTCCACACAATTTGGACGTGTAAATAGAGGCCTTAGAATCAATTTTTGAAACTTTATTGGACACGAAACTTTTAGTTTTTGATGTTTTGAACAAAACTATGTGACTAAGCAAAAACATAATTTTGACTCTAAATAGTCTTTCTAAGTAGTTTTTACAGACTGTCTAACACAGTCTCAAAAACTACCAAAAAGGTAGCCCAAAAATTGCCTAATGCAGTTTATTGAAACTACCCAAAACAGTTCCAGCAGTGTTGGAACTGTTTTGTCATTGTTGGACCATTTTGAGTCTGCATTTTAGATTTTGCTGAACATGAAAGTTTTAGATTTTGACGAACCAAACAACTTATATGAAGAAATTTTTGTTCAAAATCTACCTCTAAAATACAGTTATACGCAGTTTTTCAAAACAATAAAAAAAACTACATTCTTGCGCAGGAAACTGTTTTAAAGTTTCGGGTAGTTTTGAGGCCAAACTACAACTTTTGCCAAACATAATAGTTTAAGTTTGTAGTAAAATAAAAAACTTTCATGAAGAAAATTTTGTGAAAATCTATTTCTAAATTGGACTTAAAATTTGATATATAAAAACAATCAAAACCTTTTTAATTAGTAAAAATTTCAAAGTTTTAACCTGAAAACAATTTCATCAAAATCAAATGGTAACCAGGACTTTAGAGCAAACAAGAAAAAATATTAAAACACACATATAAAAATAAGTGACTTTTACGAGGAAAAACTTTAAAAGAAAATTTGTGTTTAATAAACGATTTCATATAAATCTTCTAAAATTACTCCACCGGTACCAGTTTTTACAAACAAAGATCGCGTGACTTTAAGATTTTATTTTTCACTAAACCAAGAAATTAAAGTACTTTTGAAAGGTTATATAGGACCAAGATTTAGTGGGTTAACAATTTTAGGCGTTATTTTATAGAGCGATTTTTATTTGAAATTCCAAGCTAAACGGGTAAGAATTTCAAGGATGGACTTTAATCGTTCTTAATTGAACATTAAAATTTCAAGCATAAAAACCTGAAATGATAGAGCATTAATGCCTCGATGTCAGGCATGATTCCAATACCCGTTTCAATCTAAAATCCCACGTGGAACACAATCTATCGGTAGAATATATATGACGTTATGATGTCATTTTTGGGCTTACGGGCTTAAATATATATATATATATATATATAATTACAAACACATTAAATGAATCTAAAATAAGGCCAATTATGATTTAAGGTAAGAATCATGAATTGCGAAAATGCCTAAATGGATTAAAGCCTCACGGTTTAAACGACGATAGATAATTAATTAATTGTTGTGAAATTTATTAATTTAGATACGAACAAATGGCATTTAAGGAACAGTTTGAATATTATGAGGATTTAGTAAAAATTAATCGTTGTAATAGAAATGGTGAAACTCATGACTAGTTGATAAAGGAATTTACGATCTAACAAAATGATCGAATTTTGAGGTTACATTAAAATTTAATAGCATAAAATAGGAAATTCTCATGCACTTGTAATGGGTGTTTGTACAGATTTATTCAGTAAAGAAAGAAGAACTTAGAATTGATAAGGGAGTCTACTTCATTGATACAAGTAACTAGGGATCTCGCCTACAGTATGAATAGTTTAAATTAAAGTATTTTTAATATGTTGCAAGTATGTTAATTTTAAGTACGATAGGCCATGTCATATTTCATGTTCACTAAAAAAACTAGTGAAACTTAACAAAGAATTAACCAAGAGAGTCATACCAACCTCTCGACTTACGGGGAGGCTCCATGTTAAAATAATAAATTATAATTGGTCACGGTGTTGTTGGGACCTTGCAAACCCTAACATCCCGATGATTGCATGCAACCGGTACGACTACTTGGGCCCTATTAATAATAAGACAATTTTATAACTAAGCATAATACGGTTCATGCATTTTATTAGTCATACCTATGATTACGTGCTGCTTTAAACATTTTGTGAGTCACTATTCCTACTTGCTGAGTGAAAGCTCATCCAAGAATATTCATACTATAGGTAAACAACCTGTCAGTAACGCCTAATGGATGGTGGCGAAGCGACGAACGATCAGAGTGGAGATATGAGAAATGGATACCGCGCTTAGATTTCCACTTAGGTGTGATCTTCCTTTCCCGAGGAGGTAGGTGTAATCTTTAATATTTAGAAACTTATTTAGTTGAGGAATCCAGTGACATTTGGGTCATAGATTCTAGAGCAACTAATCATGTTTGTGTTTCTCTACAGGGGTTGAAAGAAACAAGAAGTCTGTTGCATGAAGACTTTACGCTTCGGATGGGCGATGGATCCTTGGTCTTAGCTGAAGCAGTGGGAGACGTCCATCTATATTTTGATAATTATATGAATTTAATCTTGCGAGATTGTTTTTATGTTCCTAAATTTAAAAGGAATATAATTTCTGTAGCTTGCTTATTTAAATACTCGTAATTGGTTTCTTTTAATAATAAAGTGGTGATTTGTAAAACCAAATCTTTTATCTGTTCTAGATGGATGCAAAATATCTATATTTTATCAAACCTAAGATGGACTTACTACTTAATGCTGAGATGAATGATAATAACTCTAAAAGACTTAAGACTTCTCACTCTAATAAAACTTATCTTTGGCATTTGCGATTTGGTCATATTAACCTGAATAAGATTTAAAGGTTGGTAAAGGATGGACCTTTAAGTCACTTAAAGGTAGAATCTATACCACAATGTGAATCTTGTTTGGAGAGTAAAATGACCAAAAGACTATTTGGGTCTAAGGGCAATAGGGCCGAAGGGGTTCTGGAACTTGTGCATAGTGATATTTGCAGACCGATGAACATTCGAGCACGAGGAGGGTATGAGTACTTCGTCACTTTTATTGATGATCACTCAAGTTATAGGTATGTGTACCTAATGCACCACAAAAGTGAAACTTATGACAATTTTAGGGAGTTTCAGGTTGAAGTGGAAAAGCAATTAGGTAGACCCATAAAGGCAGTTCAATCTGATTAAAGTGGTGAATAACTTTTTGATGAGTTCTTGGGACACTTTTTAGAGGATGAGATTTTATTCTATTTGACTACATCGAGCACTCCATAGTAGAATGGCATAGGAAGAGAAGGAATAAAAATTTTTTGGACATGGTCAAGTCCATGATGAGTTATTCATCATTGCCTTTGTCTTTTTGGGGATATGCACTACAAACCACATGTTATCTTTTGAACAATGTGCCTTCAAAATCAGTTCCTAAAACTCCTCATGAGTTGTGGATGGGGAAGAGGACTTTCTTAAACTATATTCACATATGGGGATGTCTAGCTCATGTCCTGTTCAGGGATGCGAATAAGTTGGAAGTACATTTGAAAGTTTGCGTGTTTGTAGGATATCCAAAAGAAACTAAAGGGGTTATTTTTATAATCCAAAGGAAAATAAAGTCATGGTTTCAACAAATACAACTTTCCTTGAGGAGAGTTACATGGACAACTTTAAGCCTCGAAGCAAAGTGGTGCTTAAGGAGTTGGCAAGTGACTCGATCACTCCAGGGGTTCCGAATGAAACCATTCCAATTAGTGTAGAAAAACCAAATGAACCCGAACAACAACGTAAGGGCCTTCGGCATAGTCGGAAGATCGGGCATCAACCCGAGAGGTAAATGTTCAATGGTGAGGATTTTTTTACTGAACCAGATGAATATGATAGGGATCCTTATACTTATGCAGAGATTATAGAGGATGTTGATTCGAAACTCTAGACAGAGGCCATGAACACAGAGATGAAGCCTATGGAGACTAATCAGGTCTGGGAGCTTGTGGATCTTCCACAAGGGCTAAAACCCATGGGGTGTAAGTGGATCTACAAGAGAAAAAAAGAAGTGGATGGAAAGGTCAAAACCTTTAAGGCTAGACTGGTAGCTAAGGGATTCATGCAGAAGGAATGAATCGATTACGAGGAAATCTTTTCTCTTGTAGCCATACTTAAGTCCATCAGGATTCTTTTATCCATAACTACCACTCTCAGCTATGAGATTTGATAGATAGATGTCAAGACAGCCTTTCTAAATAGCTATCTTGATGAATCCATTTACATGGAACAACTAGATGGATTCAATGTCAAGGGTCAAGAGGGTAAGGTTTGTAAGCTGTTTAAGTCAATATATGGACTTAAGTAGGCTTCTTGTTCTTGGAACATAAGATTTGATCAAGTGATCAAGACTTACGAGTTCTCACAAAATGTAGATGAACCATGTGTTTACAAACACATTAAGGATGGAAAGGTGGTTTTTCTACTGCTCTATATAGATGACATTTTGCTAATTGGCAATGATGTTAGGGTGTTGTAATTGATCAAAATGTGGTTGACTAAGTAGTTTGACATGAAGGACTTGGTGATGCTAATTTTGTTCTTGGTATCCAAATCTTTCTAGATAGGAAGAACAGAATGATAGCTATGTCCTAGGCCAGCTACATAGATAAAATTCTTAGGAGGTTTGTAATGTAGGATTCCAAGAAAGATGGGTAACCATCTAGGTTTGGCATTACTCTTTCTAAGAAAGACTCTCCAAAGTCTGAGGAAGAACAAGAATATATGAAGAAGGTGCCTTATACTTTGGCAACATGTATGCCATGCTTTGTACACGACCAGATATTTGTTATGCGAACAGGGTTGTAAGTCGATTTCAAGCAGATCTGGGACCGAACCACTAGGTTGCAGTCAAGCATATTTTCAAGCACCTGAGAAGGACTTGAGGGTATATGCTTGTATATTCGGGTGAAGACTTAAGTCCTCTAGGATACATTGACTATTTCCAATCCTATTTGGATTCGAGGAGATCGACTTCGGGTTTTGTGTTTATTCTTGGCGGTGGTGTCATCAATTGGAGAAGTGTGAAGCAAGATTGCACTTCAGATTCAATGATGGAGGCCAAGTATGTGGCAGCTAGTGATGCTTCAAAAGAAGCAGTGTGACTCTGCAAGTTCCTTAGGGATCTTGAGGTAGTTCCTGGTATGAATAAGGCAGTATCATTGTACTATGATAATTGTGTGGCGGTAGCTAATGCTAAGGAACCAAAGTTCCATAAGAAGAGTAAGCATATCGATAGAAAGTATCATGTGATAAAGGACTTCATAAAAGGCGGGCATGTCGTTGTGGGCAAAATCATGTCAGAGGATAATTTAGCTGATCCATTCACAAAGACACTTACTAGGAGAGTCTTTGAGAGGCATGTGGAAGCTATAGGGATGCAAGATTTGTCATATTTAATCACTTAGTACGAGTGGGAGATCGTTGGACATATATGCCCTAAGGAGTAAAAATGTAATATGTTTTTGGAGACATTTTTATCAATAAAGAATTTATTTATTATTTATATACGAAATCTTGTCCTCTTTACATTCATATTTGTTGAATGTATGTTAAGCAAATAAAAGTTTGAGATTGTCGGTCTAAACCTTTAAGAATTGGGCATATGATGGGCAGATTATGTAGAAGACACGATTCTGAAGGTGACAGTCTAAATCATAAGATCCGCAATCAAGGGAGTAAAGTTTGGTGCTTTATTCATATCAAAGCTTGTTATATTGTTTATATCCTTATTAGGAGATGGTTTGTCTTGGCTATCACAGGTCGACTCCACGAACAGAAACATTGGCACATTGTCATAGGTGACGATGTATTGAATCAAGACATAAAGTGAATTGATTTAGATTAATAATCCTATCTTAGCAAATCGATTCACTTTAGATAATCATTTGTGTTGTATCCTGATCCTAAGATAGATAGTGGGCCTGTTGTCTTGACTTAGTCTTTTTATGCAGTAAAAGGTGACATCTACATTTTAATAGTGGTACGCACACCAATACGTTGGAGGCATGACTCTTGAGAGTGTAGACTTGTTATTAGATATGGAATCCATAACTCCTCTTTAGGAGTAGTGATATCCTCTTATATGTGTTATTTGATAATTGAAAAACTAGATAGCTCAACTGTTTGGATACATAAGTGTAACCGAATTGTATAGTGTTTTTAGATGGTAAGTTTTTCAATGGTGAGATAATGGAACGTAAGAGAAAAATAATTAAGAAGATAAGACAAAACTTGTCCTTAAGCTGATTATGGATAATCCTATAAGGATACGACACATTATGATATGTCATGGAGACTTAGTTATACGGGCTTCGTAATTTTATATAGCTCGAGAGTGTAGCTCTAAACTTTTAGTGGAGTAGCGTTATAGCTGATAATTATGAAATATATATCTGGGATTTGGGTTTCATAATTATCATGAGCTTAAACTATGTAGGTCCATCAGGTCCCCTTTGTTAGCTTACAAAAATCCTGCAACGATACGGCGCGCTTTTCCAATAATTGGTGACTTGTGTCAAATTATTAGATTGGTTGAAAATTCGATATGATTAGATAATTCATGTCTGTTTATCAGTTGAATTTATTTTGTGAAAATTAATTCAATATAAACTTGTTGAATTATTGAGATAAGATAATTCATGTCTGCTTATTGGTTGGATTAATTTTTGACTAAATTAATTCAAGAAAAACTTGTTGAATTATCAAGAATCTTTATTTTCCTAGAGATTATCTAGATATGACAGTTTTAATCAAACAAATTCTCTATTAGGTTATTTGAATTAAAACTAAGGCTCTATCCCAAAAATTTTGGATGGGAAATAAAGATTTGCAGAGATCATTTATCATGAGTTCAGCAGGCCGATCTTCCAATTTGGCCTATCGATGGAGCAAGTTCAGCACGCGGATCTACTAGTTCAGCCTAACGACCGAGCGATAAAAAGGTCACGTGTTTTCACGCAGATTTTATCTGATATTGATCTTGATTTGATTCTAATTTGAATTTTCAAGGCATTATCTGATAAGGACTTACTATTGGGCCCAATCTCTATAAAAAGGGGAGTGAGTCTCATTGTTTTTCTAGATCAGCTGAGAAATCTAGAGGGAGACTCTATGACTCCTCAAAGAGCTATTGTTCACAAATCACGAACTATAACTTTGGGTGTTTCTCAATTGGTTGGAAGGAGAGTTACTTGGTGGAAGAGCTATACAAGTGTGCCCATACACACACCGGTCATGGATAGAGAATAGCAAAAAAGATCAGTTAGTTGAGGCTCTTTTGAAACATTACTTCTTTTCACGAATTGCGGAGCTTTTTGGCAAAAACAAGGTTAGTAAAATCTGGTTAATTTATGCATATAGTATGTCAAACTTGTGTTTTCGAAAATATTTTGATACAAAAATTTTAAAATTCTGCTGCGTACTATATTTACAACATATATGTGGTCAAAACCAAGTCATGGGGCAAAATTAATTGTTCTAAGAGCGATTACATAGTGAAAAATGGAACGAGAATTTCTTCTTCTAGTACTTTTTGTTCCTTCTCTTTTAACCTCTTTAGGGATGATTATTACTATGGTGGTTGTTCACGTAGTCAATCTAGTTGTAGAAAAATAAGCGTCTTTTTCAAGGCTAGTTCAACTTGATCACTCTTCCTTACACAACAAGATAAGCTTCTTGATTGCTTGACGGACGCTTATAAAGAGCTGATAAAGGGCAATGACCATTAGCTTAAATTTCAACGGCTAGTTAATTTGTTTCTCTTTTTTTTTTTTTTGGAAGGGTATAGTTAGTTTGTCTCTAGTCTTCGGTCTTCTCACACGCACACATAAGTATAAAGTCTCTAGGGTTTTTATACATATTTATAGGTTCTCATGACTCTTCTGGGGTGGGACAGTTGAGGTTTTCTTGAATATGATTATTATATAAAGCGATTTGTGATAGGATGTTACAAAAAATAGGCACGACGTCCATGGGAAGGCTGTTAGATGAAAAATCAATGATACATAATCTTGTTTGTATAATAACTAAATTATACACAACTACATTAGATTAATAATTTCAAAATTAAAAGAAAATACACAACCGTGGAGGCAGATCACGACAGGCACCGTCGCAATGGATTTCGCTGAAAGTTGCAATCGCATAGGTTGCTATCAGTGGTGCAAATTTTGTCATAATAGAATCACGACCCACGGTGGTCCGAAATCACCATCACATCCTGAGAATAGGTCACCGCCACGCCAAGTTTCGTCGTCTGAGTTGGCTAACGACTCTTTCTTGATGAGAAAAGGTAGTATCTCGTTGTATTAAATAAAAAAAAAAAAAAACTTATAACGTGAGTAAGACATAGTTTAAAATGTTAAATTATATGGGACTAATAAATTTAAAAATATCAATATTAAACGAAACATACATGATTATGCTGTTACGGTTGAGAATTGTGCTGTACGTTTTTTTTTTTTAATTCTAAGAGAGTTATATTTAATTGCATATATAAATAATAAAATACATGTGTCATAGTCCAACTAGCAAATAAGTCATATGTTATATGTAGTGTTGAAGAAATCATAGCAATCTAAGTTTGAAAAATATTGGTTGAAATCAATTCTAAGGCTTTTTGTTAAATTTGATAAAGAATAAGCTATCAAAATTGATATTGTTTTCAAACCCAACAATAAAATTCTGAAGAAAGGAAAAAAAAAGAAAAAAGAGGGTGTTCAGTTAGCAATGAGAACTAATTGGTTATAACCAATAAATAGTGTAAAACTCTTAATAACTACGCTAAAAAAAATTTGTTACAGTATAAAGCTCTTATATATTACAGTATTTTTAACTAAAATTAAGAACCTGTTTGGGAGTGGTGGGAACCAGTCAGTTATGAACAGTAAAAAGCTCTCACATGCTATAGTACCAATAAAAAAATTGCTACAGTGTAAAACTCTCACATGCTACAGTAAAAGTGGTTCTCACCACTGGTTCCCACCATTTTTTCAAACACCCACTAATTCAAACCATTGGTTCTAACCATACTTCTTAAACACGTTAAAGGTTTGACAATTTCTTTTCTTTTTTTTTTTTTTTTACAATTTTTTGCTTTCATCGCCATATACCTCACGTTCTCATTATTTTGGGTTAGTTGGCTTATTTGCCATTTTCACATTTTATGATTTTCTAGAAACAATGGCGAAGCCTCCCCCCTAATTCTTAATTCGGGACAGGGTGTCTCAAAAGAAAGATTCTGTGGATGTATGAATAAACAAAAGTTAAAAACTAAATACCACTCATATCAAACGGAATTTCCGGGGAAGGCACGTTCCTTGTATTATTCCCAGATCTCATATTGTTTCACTATTTCGTGCTCACTTCCAGACAATTTTTTATTTCCGCCTTATTGATTCTAGAAGATCAGTCGGAATTTGAGTCCTTTTTACGTGCGAATTTCATATTTTTAAGAGGTCATCATTACCCCCACAATATTTTTTGTTATATAACCCTTTATAGAAATAATAATAAGGCATTTGTTAGACCAGTTAAAACTAAAAATATTGGTTTAAAAGCTATAACATATAAAAACTTTAAAAGTAACAACTTTTTTTGTTTTTTATTATATCTATTAAGAATTTTATGCTGTCATTCATTGATTCCAACCGACTTAGTAAATGCCCTTAGATTTTGAGGTTGATTATAATAAAAATAAGAAGGCTTGCAGTAATCAATAGGTATACAGCTAATGGGAGAAATTGTATCATGTAGATCATTTTTTAAACCATTTGAGGTAAATAACATATTTTAAAAGATTACATTGCTGCAATAGTCCCGATCTGTTCAAAACTAACAATGGAGTCCTAATTCTTTTTTTTAGTTAAAATGACCTCGAACTCTGAAAAGCGATACAAAAGGACGAACTAGACTAACGTCCGTCTATTTTTCCTCTCATGACAATCACATGTCATGACATGACTGAGTATTAAGAATATTTTCAAAAAATAATAATTTTTATTACATCTGTAACAAAAAAATTAAATTAAATTAAATTAAAAATTGTAAAATATAAAAAAAGAAACAATAACAATAAACAAAAGCCATTAAAAAAAACTTTTACAAACTGACCATCTCTTCCTCCTCCTTCTTCTTCTTCAATTAAGATATTCATATAAAAAGCCTCACAAACTGAATACAACAACCAACATCTTAGAGAAATGAAAAAAGATAACATAATCAAGAGCATATATGTAAACACTTGAACAAAACAATAAAAAAAACCAGAATAAAAAAAAAATGATCGCATCGCTAAAAAGTATGGAAATAAATGAAGATTAATAACCCGCTCTATCCCTTTATCTCTCTCCTCCTCCTCCTTCCATTATTATTATTATTATTGTTATTGTTATTGTTATTATCTCTCATATGCCACCACCGACCCACCGTCATTCCCCATGTGTCTCCTAGTCTTAGATCTCCCCACTCCCCCTCCAGTGTGCCCCCCCTCATTTTCATCTCCTCTGTTGCAAGTTCGAGATTGCAATCGCGAAACCACGCCCTTTTGCGAAGCAACTCTCTTGCCACAAGATAGAGTGCCCCATCGTCGGCAAAGGAAGTAAGTTCTAATCGATGAGACCATTGTCGATGGTCAATTTCATACCAGGCCCCTCCAAGGCCTAAGCCCAGCATTCTCGTCCTATAGAGCCAACGGGCTCATTCTATGGACCTAAGCCATGTTTAGGGAACTAACAGGGGTCGTGGTTTGATAGGCCATGAGTAGTTAAATATGCCCATTTATTTTAGTTCTATTTAATTTTTAAATCCTGCTTAAGGGATTTTAAAGTTAATTAAACTAAAATAAATAGGTAATGGAGGAAACTAACCCTAAAAAGCCTTCTTTTTGCCTTTAAAAATAGCCCAAAAGCCTCTATTTTGTCTTAAAACTACCCAAGGAGTCAAAACCTAGGCCTAGAAGCCTTTTTTGTAGTAAAAATGAAAAAAGGAAAACCTAGTGGCGGAGCACCAAGTGCACCGTCAGAACACCCAAAATCTGCCTCTAGAGGTGCGCCTTCAAAAAAGTCTCGTCTGTGTCACCATAGCCTTTGTCTGAATCATAAGTTTATTGACGAAGCGTCATGCACACACCTTCATGACCGTTTCTTGCTAGAATTTTCGAAACGCTTTGATTGTAACGCCCCCATATGGGCACCATAGGAGACGTTGCTTTTACCGTTAAATAATTACTGATAAGAAGTGTGAAACAATCAATAATACTCAAAGAAATATCTCAAGAAATACATCTATTAAAAAAAAAACTACTTATCGGATTTAATTTTTCCTTTTTGGTTAGCCCAATGAAGCCTTTAAGGCATTTAACTAACCGACCACCTGTAGAAAACTTAGTTTACAAAAACAAATATTTAACAAATACAAACTTATCGATATAATGCAAGCACTCCTAGCTTCTAATCAAATAACTAATTAAGACCAACTATGAAGAAACAAACTATACAACATAGTCTTTAATAAATAACGTAAGAAATTAAAAATCTAAAATACAAATTACGTTCAATAAAACATATATTCATAAGAATATATTACAAATAGAATTGAATCTCAAACAAATAAAAATGTGAAACATAATATATTAAGTTTTGTTTGAGTTTAAATTCCTTTCATGATATGACTGCATTTCCAATCTAACACTCCTTGCACACACGCCTATCCTTGTCCTCCATTTTAGTCAACTTGCATCTTATCCTTATCTGCAACATGATATAAACTAAGTAAACATAGGTTTAGTAAGTACACATTCTTATCTCACAACATAAAATATTTCATAAAAATCATTACATAATATCATAATCATAATCATAGTAGTGCACGAGACATAAGTTTATATAGAACATATCTTTTCATTTAAACTTCTATATTAAAACATTATTCACTTTATCTTTGGGGGCACCAACATTGCACCATAAACATAAACATAGTATACGAGCAAAGTGAGACAGCTAATCCCAAACCAAATGTTTAGGTCCAACCTTTGAGACATCATAAACATAAACATAGGGTGTGCAATGCTCAATGAAGTAATACACATATATAGATATACTTTTAACATACCTTGTCACTAAAGAATTCGTTAAACCTTCTTATTGCAATAAGAGTTTTCATGAGAAAACAATTTGTAAAAAACAAACTTTAAAAATAATAATAAAACATTTTCTCAAAATTTTTTCTTAAGCTTTTGTCATGTTGTAGGTAAGAATGTATTTACTTGTCTTGCTTGCTTACTAAACCTTAACTTGGGTGACGTTGCTGCAGTTCTCGGTGTGCTCGCGTTTTAGAGTATTCATGTCAATCATTCATATAATACATAAAATTAATATTCCTCTTCAGGATATCTTTTAATACCATATTACATCATCATATATCATTCTTAATAGAACAAAGCATCTTTGAGTCATAAACATGCACTTAATGTCAAGAAACAAAAGATAGAAAACTTGACCTTTAATGACTTGGAGAAATTAATCTTAACTTATAAGTATGAATAAAGTGTAAGAATTATTCCATAACATAGCTAATATATATAAATATCACTCAAATTTTCTTCTCTAGAAAATATTAATCCAAAATACCTTTTTTCTAATTTTTAAAACATTCAAGTAAATCTGTCTATAATAAAAACTGCCTGACCTTTAAGGATTTGTAACCCTATATCTTTCAATTCACATTCAATTAAAACTTGAAAATTTGCAGGAATAAAGTTAACATAAATATATAAAAACATATTTTTCCTTAGCCATAAAAATTTCATTTATAAATTAAAATAAATCACATATTTAATACTATAAAATCTACTAGCAAAGTCTAGATAGTGAGCAGTCTAAATTAAAAGTTACGTATTAAATCATTTATGTTTTAAAATAATTTATAAATATTACTACATATAATAGACATATAAAATAATAACATATCTAAAATTTAGCTTCAAATAAATTTAGAATAATTTAAAACACACGTTCAAATTCAAAGTTAATGTTAAGTTTAGACATACTAGATAACAAACATGTTCCATTCAAACTTTTTATAAAATCAAATATATATGATATGCTTCTAAAATTTTAATGTAACATGGTTAACACATAAATATAAGTTAGAAAAATAATAAATCATGCAAAACATATTTAAAAGTATGATTTATCATCTCATGAATTACATAGAGCATATCAAGCAAATATTTATAACGATTGAGTACTTGTCAATCAACAAATTTTATCTTAAAACACAATAAGGATATGAGGCTAAAACTTTACAGACATTTAGTTAATATATTCACAATGATTCATAATTATTTAAGAGTCAAACGACGCTTTTTGCCTCATAAAATAGATTGTACGAAGCAGAAATACAAATCTGCTGAGCAGTGTTTGATTGAAAGCTCATAACCCTAAAAATATTTTGAACAAAAATTTATAAAAAACCCCAGACATTCTTAACATATATATATACACATCATATCCAAAAATCGCAGCAAAATAAAATCATTTGCTTTCAAAACGTTACTAGCCACCTTATCGATGAACCAAAAACCTTAGAATTCTCTTTTCACACTCCAACAACAAAACCTTATTTTCATGAAATTTCATGATATTATATGAACATGAATGCTTTCAACCATAAAGTAACATTGTTATAATCAAAGTATTAGACAAAATAATTTATTTTTCACACAAACAAACATGCATACACATTCACAATCATAAAAGAACAATTTTCTAACAAAGTTTATCACAAAACAATATACATCAATCATAAAAATTCAAAACCATGAAAACATTAAAACATACCTTTAATTATTACTTTTTTTTCAACAAAGACGAATACTTACACAACAAAATCTCTAAAAATAATTCCTTCTACTTTGGCCTAAAAGAAAATAAGAGTAATAAATTCTTAGTTTTGAGGATTAAAGAGATGATGGAGGCTTTCTTGGAGAGATTTCTGAGAGGGGGTGAGAGAAAATTTTCTTTGGCTAGAAATTAAGAAAATGAAGATTTTTTCCTTAAAGGTATATTTATAGGTTTATGAGAGAGAAGAGATTGGATGAGTATAGAAAACCCTAATCCTAATCTAATTAGATTTCCCCCTTTTTAAATGAGTGTAATTCTAATCTAATTAGATTTTTCCTTTTTTTAAATCAGTGTGATTCTAATCTAATTAGATTTCCCTTTTTTATCCCTTTTTTCTCTTTTTTTTTTCTTTTTCCTTTCCCATGGCAAAGCCATTATTCATTCTTTTCATTTCTTATAAAAACATAAGATATATATATATATATATATATATAGTAGAATAGAATAGAATATAAATAATAATATAAACATATAAACATAATATATAATATAATATACTATATTATAATATAAATAATGTAATATAATATAATTATAATGCACTATTATTTATAGACAACAATAATATCTACTCCCATGACCCCAAAAAAATATTAATTAACACATTATTCTTTAGACACTTTATATTATCGAGTTTCTTAATGCCATAATAAAAAAAAAGCTACATATGTAATTATCATGACATCATTAATATAATAAAAATAAGAAAATATGCAACGAAATTCATGTCATCATTAAGAATACAATTCTAGGGCATACATAACTCTAGAGCATGATAAAGATTATAAATTTAGGGTAAGTTGAAAACTCTTTAAAAAAAAAGCAATACTTTAAACTTATCATCATTTTTGACATGAACATCCTAAGCACATTGATCCCATATAGCCGTTACCTATGACATTACCAAATAAAAAAATTAATTTACTTAACATAAATAATAATAACACTTAAAATATCATATTCTAATGTTAAACTAACATAAGTTTTCATAGAAGAAAACGGTGGGCGTTACACTAATAGCACGTCAGGCGTTTCATATGATGAAAATAGGGAGTCCTTATATTGGAGGAAGTGGCATGCATGTTTGACCTCCAAAAATGGAGAGTCCAACTTGGTCCAACTCTCTTAGGAGCATCAGGCCTAGGAAAAGGTCTAAGATTTAGCACAAAACCTAGAATCAACCATATATATATACCATTTTCGGCCAGCTCCAAATTCAACCCATGAAAATGCATAACATAGCTTGCTTCGGAAAAAAATAAAGTGCAGCATGCGGTGTCAGAGCATAGAGGTACCACCTTTAATACTAGCCTCCAACCTTCACTATAAAAACCCCTCATTTTCACCATTCAACATAACGACCTAAGAGAGGGTCATACCTATTAATTTTACACCATTTTCACTCTCTAAAGATTCAAAAATTCATCTTTTTCTTCTTCAAAGTTTATACTCTTTAGACAATTTTTTTTCCTGGAAAAGCTCTTTCTCTCGTAGTTGGAGATTAAATCCTTCCTTTGTCATAGTTTCAGCCTTTCTGAATATTATGAAAGTGTCACCAAAACACCTAGGAACCTTACCAAAGCCATTCAACGTCCTTAGGAGCTTTCAAATCTCAAGCTTTATTCTTAGATGATCCAAGCTTAGCTTTGGGATGACATGTGCTCTCCTTTGAAGCACATTTCTAGAAAATTGATTGACCATCAATCTTCATGATCCTTCATTCCATGAAGATAACCTAGAGCCCTTAACAGAGGCAACTTTGCTTCTAACACTCACGAAGATAGCTTTATCTCTACTCTTCAAACCTAATCCTTTATCAACCGTTGACTACTCCTCCCATCATCTTCACTTACATTAGTTCCTTCATTACTATGTTTTGTGTTTTTCTTGGTTTTGTACTAGATTTTTTTAGTCATTTGGCAAGGAAGTGGGCCCTATTCTTCAGCTCATGCTGAGCCTAATTATCCCCAACACCTGTTGGAGGTCTTGCCAAAGACATTTTTGTGAGGACTTGCTAGTTGCTCTAGCTACGTCAACATCAACACCAACATATCTGAGACTTACGTAAGCGCTACCTCAATACGTCACACCCTGTGGATTTATTGGACCCCAACAATCATAAATGCGATTCAGACCTCTTAATCTTGGAGTCCAACGATCTCTGGCTCTTTTTTTCTTTTTAGTGAATCTGAGATGGGTTGTATAATTTTGCTTTGATTTGAGTCTTAGTTTGGAAAATCCTAATTAATGATAGTGATTATAATTGTTTCTAGGTATGTGCTTTCATTTGGGTCTTAAACTATAGGGGGGATTCTTCTTGAATTCAAATATTTCTATTTAAATATCAATTAGTGCTTGAAAAAATTCAAGTTGAAATTTTTTTTTTATTTTTTTTGGTTAAGTAAATTGTGGAGCTAGATTTTTAATTCTTTTTTTTTTTGTTTAATTAGTTGAATTCATTTATCTAAATTGGAGTGATGAAGAAGAGGGCAAATTTTTTTTGTTTTTGTTTTTTTTAAATTTTGTTAGATAATAATTGATTTATTTAGACTTGGAGTGTTTTTGTTTTTGTTTTTTTTTTTGAAGTATATAATAGACACACGATCACCAAAGGTAAGAAAATAGATGGATGTCAGTTAAATTTGTCCTTTACACCTATTTTAGGAGTTTGAGGTCGCTTCAGCTAAAACAAAAGAAAAATTGGGACTCAAGTGTCACCTTCTAAATGATTTGAGACCATTGGGGCAATTTACCCTGTTTTAAAACAAAGGAAATGTATAATATATTTTACAATGTTAACTATAATATTTCAATTTTATCCATACATTTTTCTCCTCTTTAACACATGCACCCCCATTTAAGCATCTTTTCCATTCTATATGTACCCCAATTAGCTTTTTAAGTCTTTTTTTCCCTTAAATGTAACAAACTTATCTTTTTTGCTAAATCTATTGTGTCTATAATAGAGAAAATGCAAGTTTTGGTCCTTCCTCCAATGGATGCCACAACTCATCTTTTCCTTTTCCTTTTTTTTTTTTTTTGCCTTTCGTTTTCTAGGTCCGCCCTTCTTCTTTTTTTTTTTTTTTTTTTAATTTGCATCCTTTGGTCCTTTATTTTTGTTTCTTCTCACTTTCTTATTTTTTTATTGCTTCTACTTCTCTATAGTATTTTTTTCCTTTTCTATTTCATCTTTATTGAATAAGCATATATATTTTACCAAAACATATGTTTTGATTGAAACTTGTATTTCGATCCACTTGTTTTTTTGTTTATTTTTAAATCTTATGTTTTTAAATATGTCTTATTAAACTCTTTTTCCTAGTCTACTACTATTAAAATAACTTCTCTCATATATGCAACTGCGTAAATGCGTTTTTTTTCCTTTTTTTTTTTTGCCAAATATGTCCTTTACAAATATTTTTTTATTGACTTGTCATGCTGAAATAATTTATTGTCAAGTGTTTCCTTACTAAAACATTTTTCCCCCGACCCTCTCAAACATTTTTTTTTCATATGTATTACATAAATAATATACTGTGTGATTTGCCTTATTATTAACTTTTTTTCTTTAATAGTGCTCTATTATATCTATATTTCTAAATTAGACTCTTACGATAATAATGAGCCAAAAAAACCTAAATTCTTAAAGAAATTTTAAGTTCTCATGCTAACAAAAATATTGTATCATATTGCATATACACGCTCATAGCACGTGATTTCAAACAGTGTAATAATAAAGGGGTGTTAAACTATTCAAATAGTAATAATAATAATAATAATGGGGTGTTTTTCTTGTGTAACTATTATTAATCTTGATAACAATTGATTCCCCCCCTTAATTAGGGGACCAAACCATACAAACCATTTCACTTGTATTCTTTTCCTTTTGCGGCAAGCAGTGGGTGGTCGAAGTCTCTTCCTAGAAATTACAAACCTTATTAAAAGTGTAACATCCCGAAGATTAATTTAGTGGGATTTGCATGTAACATGGTGTATTAGTGTGCCGAGATTGTAGATCGAACTTAAATTAACTATTTTATGATATTTTCAAATTAATGTTACTTCTAATTATTTTTAATCACTCGTAATTATTTTTATTTGTTTTTGTTTGTTATTTTGAATTTTGAAACAAATCAATTTGTCAAATACTAAACATATCCTTTTTTTTTAAATCAATGTGCTAAACGTGGTTTTCCTTGTTGAAAACCACCTTCCCTCTCTTTATTTATCTCCCCTCTCTCTCTTCACTCTCACTCAACTCACTCTCTCTCTCTCTTTCTCTCCTCCCACACTCTCTCTCTCTTTCTTCTTTTCTTCCTCTGCATTTTCCCTCTCTCTCTCTTCTCTCTTTGATTCCAAACTTTTGAATCCAAGATTCGATTCCTAGCTAAGATTAGAGGTCAAAGAACATGAGTAAGCTTTTGTAAACTCGTTTTAAAGCTTCAATTTGAGGTAAATTCTTTTATTTTCAAATTTTCAAGTTTTGCTCAAAATTTTCTAAATTTCTTTGAAACGTTGTGATTCAAGTTTATGAGCTTAGAAAACCTTAAATCTAAGTTAGTAGAACTCATAACATCTAGAATCTAGGTTTAGTTTGATGAAAAACGGATTTAAATCAAATTTTTCTATTTTTCTCATTTTCAAATTTCTTTAAAATTTTCTATGCAAATCTTGTTTAAATTAGTTTAAAGGTGTTCTACTATGTTTTTCTATCATGTATGAGTGTTTTCTATGCCTGGTAATTGAGAAAAACAGGTTAGAAATAAAAATTTGAGCTTGGAGAAGTCGAAGCTTGAATTTGAAAGTTTCTAGATTTTTCTAGATTGACAGGCCGGATTCATGAGTACGGTAGGCTGGATTCATATCATCGATAGGTCGGACTCATAGCGGGTTCGGCAGGCCAGACCAGGGGGACCGACAGGCTGACCAGGCTTCACAAAAATTTGTCCTTTCTCACCCGTTTTTCCTATTTTAAACCTAGATTGAGATCTTAACCTTGTACTATGATTTTACAGACATAAATAGCACACTAGAACACCATGTGATAGTTTAGCAATATAGAATATCTTTAGTTAGATATTGATGAACTTAGTTTATATTGAAGGTTGTTCGTGGTTTTATGGAGCTAACATATAGCAGAGCAGGGCTACAGTGCTGAGTGTGATACTAAATATTGAGGTAGGACTCCTTTCTTGGTAGTTAAGTTTTTAAATGGTTTTGGCCTAAAAATAGATTCTTTCAAAACATTTTCAATAAATGATTGAAAAAGAATCTTTATCAAATGCTTTTATAAATAGTTGAATGAAACGGTGTTCATAATGAATCATATAATAAATGTAATTAAGGACACCTGGTAATATGGGATTTGAATAACAAAAATAAACCCACATAAGGGCATGATGCTATATTCAGAGATTAGATCGTGTAACGTGTGACCTTAGGGGCAGGTCTCGAAACCCAGCTGGGCCACTACGGTAGTGTTATATATGGTTTGCCCGAGAAATATAATAAGATTCTTCCTGGACGAGCAAAGAACCGTTTTGGTAAGAACAATTTAAATGAAATATTTGTTTAGTTATTTATTTATTCATTTAATTCTGTTTCCAAAGATTTTTCTCAACGTGAAATTTTATAATCAAATTAAATGTTTTCAAACTTAGTCCTACTAAGCCTTTTACTCACTTTTTGTTTGTTTTCAAACCTTTTTTCCCTTAGGCGGAATACAACTTAGGACCAATTAAGAGGCTACCAATCAGACTTGTGAGCAGTAGAAGATTCCAAGTAAGTTATTTCTATTATTTAAGTCAAGGCATGTAACCTTAAATTTTCTTTTCCAGCATTGGACTATGGTTGTAATCTTAATTATTGTTAATACTATGTATGTATATAAGTTGTGAGCCCAGTGGGACCTAACAGGTATTCCTCCCTCCTCGTTATTCTTATTTCATTTTGTTTTATTTTATTTTTTTGCTTAACTGTTTTGTTATTTTAAATAATTGCTTAAAAGGGTTTTTAAACTTAGCACACTTTAATAATTGATTAATTCCTTAAATTGGCCAATTTTTAATTAAAACCTGTTTAATTAATCTAATTAACCCATCATGCCACCTCCCGCACTCCGAGACATGACAAAAAGCTTAGCCTTTCTCCTTAAAAAGAAAATACCCTAACCTTCCACTGTATCGAACTGACAACTATATCCTTTGCTCTAAAACTAGCAAAATATAGGGGTAAATTAGTAATCCAGAAAGAGGTAAACCAAGCTTTTACCAGGCAAACCAAGCTTTTGGCTTTAGCGGCACAAGATGTTTCAATGGGTTGTGTTTTGAAAGAAGGATATGGCTGAAATCCCACTTTATATCAGAAGATATAAAGGGTGAAGGGGGGATAGTTTATGGAGCATTTTTCCTCCGTTTGATAAGAGCGACGGGAAGTAAAAAAGACGAAGAGTATGAAGGACAGAAAAGATTACAGTCATGCACGGAAGCAGTATGGGATGAGTGGGGCTTGAGCCCTTTATAATTCCAAAAAGGTCTCAAAATCACATTTATGAATAACATTGTTTCTTAATGATTATATATTCTGAGTTTAGAGACATCTTAAATATTCTTTTTATTTTGTTTCCGAATTATATCAAATAAAATTTTTACAAAATTAATCATAAGTAAATAGAGGTTTTGAAAATGCTTTTTGTAAATAGAAAATTTTTTAAGTAAAAAATTATTTACTACAAGTAAACAAAATAGTTTACTAAGGGGATTTTTATTCACTACTATTTACTATAAATATTTTTTGAAATCTGCCATGTACGTTATAAAATGTTATTTACTAAAATCTCTTTTTTCATTAATGAATTGCAAGATTGAAATTAAGGTCTTACCGAAAGACCAAAAAAAAAAAAAAAAAAGAATACTAATGATGCCAAAAATAATTGAAACCAAAGCTCCACCAACTAGTGATAATTACCTTCTTCAATAAGATCGCCAGCTTACGATAATCACTTTCCGCTCGAGTTAGTTTGGCATGTATTTTGACTAATACATTAATAATTGCAGTAGATTATTCGAAAGGACAAAAAAGAAAAAAGAATATACATAAATACATGCATACAATCACATGGCTTACAAACGTATTTGTATGTGTGTGTATATATATGCTCATAAACCCAACAAAGAGGAGAGTATATTTTTTATAACTTACTTTCAATGCATGCATTTAAAACACAAAGCATATATAAACGTGACATAACTTAAAAGACGTAACATAAATGATAGTGTGACATAATTTTTTAAATGTAATAAGAATAAACAAAATTTAAATAACATAAGATTTAATTTTTTTTTTCTTTTATATATTTACATGTATATATTGCCCTGAAGAAGAGAAGATAGTTATGAATTTGTGTAGTGGAAATGAGAAATGAGAAATGAGAAACAAAAGAAAAGGATAAACAGATAAGAAAGAATAAATGGTAAAGGACGTATGAACAACGCACATGATTTTGTACCATTTTTCCCCCTCTACACTGACCTCATTTTACCAAACTGGAAAGACACAAGGAAACTTCACCATGTATGTTCACATATTTCGTTCCAACTTTATTATAGATAAAAAAATTAATACAATAAAAGACACATAAATCTATATATATACATATATATATAATACGAAAAGTAATTTTTGCAATAAAAAATTACCAAATATCATTAGTAATCAAGTTCTCAATTAATTAAAGAATAATATATTCAGTAACAAAAACCCATGAATTTGAGCGAAAAAATAAGCTTCTCATCCACTTGTCAAAAAAAAAAAAAAAACAAACAAACTTAGCCATTTATTTTATTTCTATACATTCCTTTACACACTCACCAATCCATCTGATTTCTGTAAATTTTATTGGATTTGAGCATTGAGTTTAAGTTTGAAATTAATTATGTTGAATAAAATGTAAATTGTCAAAAAAAATTCCTAGCAGACAATTTTTAATATATATTTCTTGGTGAAAGAACTTAATATATTTATTCTTATATATATATATATATGCGCGCGCGGCGTATTGTGCGTCGGGAAACATGAGATGAGAGACGTCAATCCGCAATCCACATTTTGGAAGCTTCTATCTTAAGGTGGTTGTCGTGCTTAAGTTCTTCTTTTATTTTTATTCTTAATGTTTCTTCTTTCTAGAAACATATTAGGAAAAAAAAAAAAAAGAAACTCTCTACGTCAACAGAAATGAAATGTAATGCAGAAAAACAATAAATAATATCGACAACGTGACCAACAAAGCTCCCTTCTTCTTCTTCGATCTTTTTTTCTAATTCTTTAACAAGCCCAAGTTTTCTCTTCTTCACATTCTTCTTCTCATCTTATTATTTCTCTCTATAAATTCTCAACTCAGTAAGAGAGATAAGCAGAAGAAAATAATGGGCTTTTGGTTGTCGACGGTTTTGATCGCCGGCGCCGTGTTTTTGCCGGTGGTTGTGGGTGAGCTTATTCCGGCGACGTTGACGCTTGAGAGAGCTTTTCCGGCGAACCACAGAGTGGAGGTGAGCGAACTCGTGAGGAGGGACCGAGTCAGACATGGAAGGATTTTGCAAAATTCTTCAAATGGAGTCGTGGAGTTTCTCCTTGGAGGGACTTACGACCCCTACGTTGCTGGGTAGTTTTTTTTCCTTTTCTTTTTTGCCCTTAAAATTTTATTTCGAGTGTTTTTTGTATTCTATGATCCGTTTGATAGTGTTTTTAAAATAAGTGAAAATAGTTTTGTTTTAAAAAATAAAAATATTTTGAGAATTATACAGAGGGTATTTTTAAAATTTTTGTCCAAAAAAACATACAAAAATATTTTTTTAAACTTTGAAAACATTACCAAACGTGTATATATTTCTTAGAACTTGGATTTTTCAATTATGAGTCTTTTTTTGTTTGGATTGTCATTGTTAGTAATTATTGATTCCTTATTGTTTTTGTGCATGCATCCTGTGTTTATTAATACAATCTGTTTTTTGGTCTTAGTTTATTAATTAATGTAAGTTGTTTGGTAATTTAGTGCTATTAATTGTCACTTCATTTTGGAAATTTCTTAAAGAGCTGTTCAATAACATGGTTGTTAGTTGCTAATTAGTAATATAGTAATTTACTTTGTCTTGATTTTGCCTTGGCTTTTTGTTCACTTTATTTTCCTTTTTGGAAATTATTGCTACTTCTTGCCATCTATATGTTTGATTGAGTATGATTGCTCTTTATGTTTATGTCCTTTGTTTTTTTTTTTTTTTTTGGGTGTTCCTGTTTTACAGGCTGTATTATACAAAAGTGCAATTGGGTTCTCCTCCAACAGATTTCTATGTTCAGATTGATACTGGGAGTGATGTTTTGTGGGTCAGTTGTGCTTCCTGCAGTGGCTGTCCCAAGACTAGTGGACTCCATGTATTACCTTTTCTCCTAACCTTATAGATCTTTTCTATCTTTTTTCTTTTTGCCCTCTTAATTTGGTTTGTGAGGATTCGAACATGAAGAAATTATTGATGCGCTAAGTCTTCAACCACTTTGTATCTCATGTCACCATATCATTGAATTTCTAAGAACAAAAGAAGAAAAAAATAATTGACAGTAACATGTTCTGCTCAACCCAATTTTTTTATTTGATTGCTTTGTTGTTTTTCTTGCAGATTCCGCTCAATTCCTACGATGCCGGGAGCTCATCGACTTCGTCTTTAGTGTCGTGTTCAGACAAAACATGTAGTCTTGGGATTCAATCATCAGATGCTGCTTGCTCCTCTCAGAGCAATCAGTGCACTTATGCATTCCAGTACGGAGATGGCAGCGGATCTTCGGGCTACTATGTGTCTGATTTGCTGCATTTGGACTCGGTTCTTGAAAATTCCACGACTCAAAATTCTTCTGCTTCTATTGTATTTGGGTCAGCTACTAATCAAAATCTTGAAAAGATGACTCTGTCATGTTCTCTTTTTTTGTCATTGCTTGGACTTTGGGAGTTCATCGCCGCTCATGGAGAAATTTGTGAAAACAGGTGTAGCACCTCGGTGACAGGGGCTTTGACAAAGTCGGACAGAGCGGTTAGCGGGATCTTTGGCTTTGGGCAACAGTCGATGTCTGTTATCTCACAGCTATCGTCGCAGGGAGTAGCTCCAAAAGCGTTCTCCCACTGCTTGAGAGGTGATAATGCTGGTGGAGGCATATTGGTCCTTGGCGAGATTGTTGAGCCAAACATAGTTTATAGTCCGCTTGTCTCCCAACAGTAAGTTTTTACACCCTTCAAATTGGTGGTCTGCAACAAATAATCGCCGAGATTTTTCTATCTTCTTGTTGCAGGACAAGATGAAATAACTATTAACTAGTGCTCCCTTGCGTTTTTTCATACAGTTTTAGATACTTTTTTTAAGCGTGATACAAAATATAGGTTTTAAATTAAGTGGACTTCAGTGCAGAATTGCTTCCTGCAATATTTGTCTCAGATTACAATTACTAGTTATCTTTTAGATTAATGCTTTCTTTTATTTCTTTAAATCCGAACAGTTCACTTCTTTCAATGGTTTGTCTTCTTTTTTTTTTTTTTTTCCTGCAGGCTATTAAATTCTAATTTTAATAATATTATGAACATTTATGAGAGATTTTAATTTTATTTAGAGGAATAAATAAAACTCATAGATATAAACGCTTAAAGTGAAGCTGACTGCCGATAGTGCGTCTGATCTTTCAGGCCTCACTATAATTTGAATCTGCAAAGCATTTCTGTCAATGGTCAAACTTTATCCATTGATCCATCAGTATTTGCAACATCAAGCAATCGAGGAACCATAGTCGATTCGGGTACAACTTTAGCATACCTTACAGAAGAAGCTTATGAGCCATTTGTCAATGCTGTAAGTGCAGAGCATGCAAATTAATCAATGTTCAACCGTCCATACATCATGTTATAATGTTGCTTTTTGCCTTTTAACCAAGTTATCGTCTACTTTTGGCAACGGGACCAAGTATTGGCAAGCAAACCATATTATTTAAAATGTACGACTATTATCCTATTGCAGATTGATGCTGCAGTTTCACAATCAGCGGTCTCTGTTCCTTCTGATGGAAACCAGTGCTATCTAATTACTGCTAGGTTTGTTCTTGATAAGATTATCTTACTCCTTTCTTCTCGCTTTCTCTGTATTTGTATAGGATCCTAACTCTTGACTGTTCATTTGTCTATGGTTCAGTCCCAGTGATATATTTCCTCAAGTGAATTTGAACTTTGCTGGTAATGCGTCGATGGTTTTGAGACCTCAGGACTACCTTATACAACAAAATTCTAAGGTGAGTTTTTGAGCCCTGTTCTTATTACTTATCTGAACATTTTTAATCTTGTTTGGAAGTGAAAATGGAGGGATAAGAAAAGCATTATTTAGAAATTTACTGTTTCGTCTGTCATATCTTTTATCATATTTGTTTCCTGAAAAAATGTTTTCTCGTAATTTTACTCTACGTTTTTCTCTGACATTTCCTCTCCTTCTCTCCACAATTGGAGACACAAAAACATGGGGTGAGACCCACCAGCATTTTTTTAATCGATCCGCATAAATCCTTCATACAAAACAACTCAATTCACCGGTTTTCACCCAAAAATCTCTCCACTTATTTTGTTCTCCTCACTTTTCATTCCTGCTAAACAAAGTTTAAGTCCTGCCTTTGACTCTTCCAGATAGTTACTTGTTTCTTTGAAATTGACTACTTTTGAACTTTATCTCTATTCTTGCTTATAGAGTTCTTTGCATATATAAACATATTTGGCCTTTATATTCTCTTTTTATAGTCTCTAAATAGCTCCAGGATTATATAGACGCATGACTTTGTCCCTTTTTTTATCTTCCTGAAAGTGTCTTGTACTTTATTTCACCACCAGGGGTTTTATCACAATGTTCTGAATAATACTTTGCCATCCTTGTCTTAAAGTTTAATATATCTATACTTTGCAGGGTAACGCTGCTGTTTGGTGCATCGGTTTTCAGAATAACTCAGGGGATGACAATCTTAGGAGGTAATAGTCACCCTACTTGAAACTTTTGTTAGAGTACTTGGTTGAGGAGATTGTAAACTTGTGGGTTTTTGTTATATGTTAGCTCATGAATTTTCACACTCATTTCTAGAGTTTAGTTTTGCTTTGTTTGACACATTTATTAATAGGCAATGGTTAAGCAGAGACTTTAACTTTTGCATATGGATACTTTTATTTTCCGCTAAATTTTATGTTTTTTCAAGGGCAGCACAATGTACAAAGTGATAGTGTTTTGCTTTTTCATTATTTCCCTTGATTAGTGGCAATTCGTTTTCAGAATGTGCCCCAAGCATCCGCTTGTGTCTTATATTTTTTGCTGAATTTTTTTTATTTTTATTATGTCCCTGTTTAGTATTCATTGATCTACAGCGACTTTTCTAAAATTAGTAGTAATATGAAATATTTGAAGCATTACTTCTTAATTATTCTTCTTGTATTATTCTTGAAGACAAGCCTAACATCATCTTCTTTTTGGCAGATCTTGTCCTTAAAGACAAAGTCGTTGTTTATGATCTGGCTGGTCAACGGATAGGATGGGTTAACTATGATTGTAAGTGTCAGTACCCTACCATTACTATAATGCTGCAGTTGGACGCCCCAAAGTGATTGAATTTGTTCATTTTTCCTTTTAGAAATGAATATGACTTTGATCATTCTCAAAAAAAAAAAAAAGAAACTACTGTTTGATTGAATAAGAACGCAAATCACTGCTGCATTAAACGTGAGATAAATTGTTGAAACTTGAGACCAAACTATAATTTTGTTAGGAAGTGCTACACAAAGACTCATCCAGTTCCAGAGCCAACGCCGATGTCTGACCTGTTGCATATATCTGCATTATTTTTGCTAGGTTCAATGTCAGTTAACGTCTCCACAACTTCTAGTATGGGGAATACATCCGTCAATGCAGGGCAACTTAGCAAGAGCAATTCATTTCGAAACGAAGCGTACAACTCATTACCTCTATTCATTCTGGCGTTTTTTGTGCACGTAGCAATTCTCAGGACCTTTCAGTTCTTGTAGTATTCAGTGTAAAACAAAAGGGGTATGCTGAGGCCTACCATTCTTTATTCCCTTTGCATATTACTACTGGCTTGCCAGTTAGCCAGTTTATATTTATAGCAACTGGCAAGATCACAATTTGTTGCTTGTTTTGATCACAGCCAGTGAATTATTCAGTGTGCATTCGTTATTAATATTTTTCCTGTTTAGTCTTCTTTTAACATGTGAATTGTGTTTGTTTTCAGTTATCAGAATATAGGATTGGATATTTGTTCTGGTAGCCATTCTTGTAAATCACAATATATACAGAGTTGTTGGCTCCATAGCAAATTTGATAGATAATGAAATCACCTTTGTTTCCATTACTTCTTTGGAAGACAAATAATGCACTGGACACCAAAATGTGCGCAAAACTTAATGTATCAAATGATTATGACATTTACTTGTGAGAAAACCGATTGGCAACAGATATTTATGTTATGCATGCCTTTTAGAGTAGGACTATTTAAAAGGACTCTGTGATTTTTTTGTCGAGACATTTTAATAGTAAGATGGACAAAAATACCAATTTGGCGCAACTTACGGTTAGGGACTTGTTCTACAACATTTTACGATTTACGGATCAAAATAGGATTTGCCTACAATTTGAGAATTAAAATGGAATTTATTAAGTTGTGTGTCCGCTAGTCATTTTTTAAGTTGAATTTGCATGTTCCACTTCAGTTTGCTGGATCAAGTGCCTCTCATTTAAAATTTGGAATAAATTGGCTACAGCCTTTTGGGAAAAGAATCAAACGTACTTTTATGCTGCCTTTGATTTTGAGAGTTTCAGCAATGATACTTCTCAAAAACGTGAAAGGATAGTTAAGGTTCTTATTGGTTAATTGTTTAAGCCAAGATTACAACAAAAAGGTCCTGCAATGTCTGATCTCTGTTATCTATGTCATACAAAAGAACCCCTTGTCAGCTTTTCAGCATATTGTTGCAGTAATATGAACCGAAAGTAAATTGACAACCAACAGAAAATGCCATACAGATTTAAGCTGCATGACTTGTACCCAAAAAGCAGTTGATTTCATTATAAAACAAACATACGTATGATTATGTATGTGGGGTTCATTCTAGATCCTTTTGAAAAATTCATGTTTACAAACTGCTTTGTCACAAATCAGCACACGTCTACAACAACTTTAACCAGCAGGTAACGATTTTTTTTTTGACAAGTAAACCAGTGAAAATAAACTTTAAAAGCTACATACAAACACAAAGTAGCCTGGAATCATGATTAGGAGAAGAATCGATGACCAGAAGTAGTGTTTGAATAGCCAGAAACTTCTAAGGAAGAATCTTCATCATCATCACCATCTTCTCCAACAGGGAAGGCATAAGAAGGCATTCCTAGTGCGGACTCCGAAGAAGCAGCATTAGTAGTTGTACCCTCAAAAAGCCTTTTCATTTCTCTGAAGCTCCAATGCATGGTTCAAGTGCCATTCCACCTTTTGTATTGTAGGCCTCTCAGATTCACTTTCCCTCAAGCACTTCTCGGCTACTTCACCCCACTACTTGCAACGAATCAGGGTTGATTTATCCCGCCAGCGACAGATCTATGATCTTCTCTAGCTTCCCTCTTTTTCTCCAAAGCATCCCCCATTTAGCTAAGCTCACAGTATTCTGCTCCTCAGGGAGAGTAAAAATGGCCGGTCTAGCACAAATCACCTCAAGAAGTACTAGCCTGAAAGAGTAAACGTCAGACTTGTCCGTGTATTGCGGGGACCTAATATACTCAGGATCGAAATAACCAAAGCTACCTTTGAGATCAAGACACTCATTTTTGGGATCAGCAGGACCTGGCTTGGAAAGGCCAAAATCAGCAACCTTCGCAACATAGTTCTCATCAAGCAAGATGTTTGTCGACTTGACATCGCGGTGAATTATCATCTCAGACGAACCAGTGTGCAAGTAGTGAAGGCCCTTTGCTGTGCCGATGCAAATCTTGAGCCTCTTCTCCCATGACAATTTGGGCTCCCTTGATGGTTTTTGAGCCTTGCTCTTTGTGTCATACAGATGATCTCTCAATATGCCCTCTTCCATGAACTCACAAACTAGTATCATCTCAGACTTGTCATTACAATACCCAATCAAGGAAAGGAGATGTTTGTGACGGATTTGCGACAACACCCTGATCTCTGATTAAAACTCGTGGAGACCTTGTCCACGATCCGATTCCCCTCCTTTCACTGTCCCATGCCTCCACTCACCTTGTTTCACTGAAACATTCATGCCTTTAAGATTTCCTATGTAAACTTTTACAAAACCACCTTCTCCAATCACCTTCTTCTCATCGAACTTTTCTTGTCGCTCGTCGAATGTCAGCATAAGATATCTTTAGGTTAAGGTTTAACTTAGTAGTTCTGTCAGGCTTCGGTTTCCTATGCTTTAAAATGAGAAAATGCGAGATGGATATGCCCAAAAGGAGAATCACACAATTAACACTCGAACCAAGTAGCACATTTCTCTTCTTCGTCATATGCTGATTATGGGGAACAACTCTTCCAAATTTGTTTTGCATCTCGAAAATCTCCAATCCATTCAAGAAAGGAGTCGAATTTGTACTCCTCAAATAATCTCCAGGCTTCAAACTATGCTTACATTGATAAATGGAGAACCATTCAAATCCACGACGAGATCATAGTTAAACGGACTTCTCAATTCTTTTATTATATTGAACGAATTCACCAACCTCTCCAGTTTTCGGAAAATAAAGAGCTGAACTCAGAGAAGTTAGGCGCTGCAACACTCTCGCTGAATGGAAAATCGCATCTCAATTTTTTAAGGAATAATATAAAGACTTTATTACTCAAATGCTAGATGAGATAGCACAAAAGAGCCAAGAAAGCTTGGCAAAGAGTCAATCCAAACTAAGGAAATAGAATGCGAACACGCAAATTTGCCAATCAGTGGGCTACTAAATTCCCTTGCCAGGAAACGTAGCAAACAGATCTACTAGTAGCATGAGAAATAGCTTCGCGAACATCATCAATGATGGAAGCTTCAGGAGCTCTCGAGATCGGACATTTTATCCCCGAAACTACATTTGCTGCATCCGTCTCGATCACCCATGAGTAAAACCTCTTTTGTGGCCAGTTGAATTCCTTCCCATACTGCTAAGCACTCGCCAATGTGGGGAGAACCTTCCTTTATTTCGAACAGCAGCTATACCTACAACACATCATGCCTCATCCCTAATAACAATGCCAACACCAATAAAGTCAAGATAGTCTTTAATAGCTGCATCAATATTTTATCTTGATAATAACAGGTCGAGGTGGTCGCCAACTGATGTGCTTGGCTCCTAGTCGTGGATTTTGGGGATGGCCTATTTTTCACAAGAAATATAATCCCTCAGAACACGACCTGCTTTAGCTAAAATTTCCTTATGGTCACCTATACGCCCTTCAAAAACCATCTTGTTCCTGGCACTCCATATGCTCCATAATAACATGCAGATCATGTCCATATCATCGTTAGAGCTATACGTGGACAAAAAGGAGTAAAGGGAGCTAAGGGGACCACCTGGGAATTTGTTAAGTATAGGCCAAAGAGCACTAGCCAATCATACCCTCCTTGCACGTGAACAACTCCAAAGAGCATAGGCTGCATCTTCCACAAATTCTCCACAACCCAAGCAAGTCTTTATCACATTCAAAGCTCTTTTAGCAAGCTAAACTTTTGTAGGGATAGCTTCATGATAAGCTCGCCAAGTTTGAATTTTAACTTTGTTAGGCACCCTTGATCCCCATGACTTGTTCCACTAAGAGGTATCCCTGTTTCTACCCGAACTACTTTTCTTTCTTCTACATTCCATTTCTAGCTGATATACGGATTTCACCAAAAACAGGCCCTTGTTGTCATAGTGCTAAACATAGCAATCATTGCTTCTTGCACAATCCAAAGGGATGCCAAAGATAGTGTCCCAATCAATGCTCCAAAACATCTCTTTGACTCTAGACACGTTCCAACCTATATAGAGTCAATCAGACTTTCCACCAATAGCTCCTCGTCTCCTGCCCGCGGCTTTGTAATACAAAGCAAAATGTTTTGACGTGGTAATTAGGGATCTTTGAAGATCCTAACGATATTTCTACATCCAATCTTCCATTGCACTCCCTCGTTCACTAGATCTCTTCCCCATAAAATATTAACCATATATACAAAGGATTATGACTCATCCTTGCGTTTAGGAAATCCGTCACAAAGAAGTGTTTCGCCTTTAAAACTCTAGCCATAAGGGATGATGGGTTTGTGAGGATCTTCCATCCTTGCTTTGCTAAGAGGGCCTTATTAAAAGCTTCCAAATCTCTAAAACTCATCCCACCCTTGTATTTCACACGGCAAAGTTTCTCCCAAAGGATCCAATGGAGTTTACAGCCATCTCCACCACCGCCCCACCAAAATCTTGCCACTAGAGATTGGAGGTCATCACAAAGAGTGGAAGGGATTTTAAAAATGGTCAACATATAAGTAGAGGTAGCTTAAGCAATAACCTTTATCAATACCTTTGTAGCACTGACAGAAAATAATTTACTCTTCCAAAGTTGCAACTTCTTCCAAACCCTCTACTTTATTTTGTTGAAAATTAAATTATTAATTTTGCTATGAAAACATGAATGTAATTAATTAATTTTGTGTGATTACTGTAGATTGTATTATGGGTGGCAATCATGTTAGAAAGAGATTCAGTGACCATAGGGATAATTGTGCACTTAATAATATTGATGTACCAACATCTTCTAGGGACTTATCACTTGGTCTAACGCAGCATGGAAACTCTCTCTGGTAACGTTGTTCGAAATTTTGAAAAAAGCAAAACGCAAAAAAATTGAGTCTTAAATAAGAAATTGAGAAAAATTAAAAAAAGAAGAAGGAAATATTAGGAAAATTTATGATAAGACTTGCATTTTGGTTTTACTTATTGGTAGGTCTTTTTATTTTACTCGTTAGATTAATTTTTCAACCGTTGATCTTTAAATGAAAACAAAATTATGTGTAATGTGCTGCAAATTTTTAACATTAATAGATTAGATCTTTGAAATGTTAATCAATGGTTAAAATAATAGGAGTTAGGACCAAAAATGCATGCCTCACCATTAGAGCTTCAAAAATATTCCAAAATATTATCTAACAAATTTTCTAAAGAAAAATCACCTTTTTAGTTAAAAAATATATATATATTCTTAAAAATTAGAATAGGCTGAAATTGTTAATTATTTTAAAAAGTGACTTTGAGTAAATTGTTGCGGTAATATAGACAACTAGGAGAGTTTGCCGCACAGATTCAAGCCACATGACTTGTAAGCTGCAACACAAAAAGCAGTTCATTTTATCATCAAACACAACACACCTATTATTAAGGATGTGGGATTAGTTCTTAATTCCCTAGAATTACTTTTAACAAATATATAGTCACAAGCTGCTTTGACGGAAAAATCAGCACACATTTTCCACAATTTAACTAGCAGGTAGTAAGAGTTCTAGTCTCCCCCTCAGAAAGTTATTGACATATAAACCACTGAAAGTAAACATTAAAAGCTACAGGCAACAAACACAAAGAAGCCTTAAAATCATAATTAGGAGAAGAATGGTTGAGCAGAAGTTGTGCTTGAATAACCAGAAACTTCTAAGGTAGAATCTTCATCATCATCACCATCTTCTCTAATAGGGAAGGCATAAGAAGACATTCCTAGTGCAGATTCCAGAGAAGCATTAGTAGTAGTTATTTCCTCATAAGGCCCTTTTATAGTTTCATTTCTTTGAAGCTGCAATGCATAGGTCAAGTCCCATTCCACCTCTTGCATTCTAGGCCTCTCAGATCCACTTTCCCTCAAGCACTTCTCCGCTACTTCACCCACTACTCGCAATGAATCCGGGTTGATTTCTCCTGCCACCGATGGATCTATGATCTTCTCTAGCTGCCCTTTTCTTCTCCAAAGCATCCCCCATTTAGCTAAGCTCACATTATCCTGCTCCTCAGAGAGAGTAAAAATAGCAGGTCTAGCAGAAATCACCTCAAGAAGTACAACCCCGAAAGAGTAGACGTCGGACTTGACAGTATATTGCGAGGACCTAATATACTCGTGAAGACCTTGTCCATGCTCGGATTCACCCCGTTTCACGGCGACGTCCATGCCAACCAAATAAGCATATAGATAAACGTTGAAAAACACTAATTATCAAGAAAAGAAAATATTGAAATTGGTTTTTAATACGTTTCCATTTTTATGCACCAAACCATAAATTACTCTCTACTCAATTTGCACCAAAAAAAAATCTCTACTCACATTTGACATGAAAGGACTATAAATTGATCAGAAAACTAATCTTATGTCTACCATTCCCACCAAATGTTTCGTTAAAAACAGGCTGAACATGCTTCACATCTCTTGAAGCTAAAGTTGAGCATAACCGCAAGTGACTTGGGAAGGGTTGAGTATTTCTTGTGCTCAAGTCACACGCACTTTACTCAATTATCCTACAAGGGAATAGTATTTTTCTTACGAAACAATTTGTTGATTGAATTATATACATATGGAGAATTTTCATAAATGTTATCTTTTAATATTTACTTTTTATAAATGCCACATATGTTTATTTGTACCACAACTTAACATGTAATATAAGTGATAGTATTGCATGAACTTTTTTAATATAGTTTAAATCAGTTCAAGAAAAATTACATTTAACGACATTATTGACGACATGTAGTTTTTAAATGTCGTTAAAAAGTACATACAACATCTCCAATAAAGATGTCGTTAATAACATTTGAAACAATAATTAACGACATCTATATAGATGCCGTATTAAAGTTCTTTTTTAACGACAATATTTTAGTATCGTTAAATAATTTAACGACACTAAACTATTGTCGTTAAAAGAAGACCTTTAATACGACATCTATATAGATGTCGTTAATTATTGTTTCAAATGTCATTAATGACATCTTTGTTGCATTCACAACATTAATTATTTCTAAGGTCTTACGGCTATTAAGACCTTTGAATATGCGTGTTAATAATTGCTAAACTTGTACTTTCTTAAGTACTTAGCTAAGTCATGAGGGAAAAACCTTCAATTAATCATAGCTATTAACGTTTGAATTTTTCGGGTTATTACAGCTAATGACTCTATGTTGATGAGAAAAGGTCGTATCTCGTTGTACTTAAAAAAAAAAAAAAAAAAAAAACTTAGAAGGCGAGTAAGACAGTTTAAAATGTCAAATTATAAGGGACTCATAAATTTAAAAATATCAATATTAAATGAAACATGATTACATTGTTATGGTTGAGAATTGTGCTCTACGTTTTTTTATTCTAAGAGAGAGTTATATTTAATTGTATATATAAATAAAAAAATACGATGTGTCTTAGTCTCACTAGCAAATAAGTCATATTTTATA
>CAMOHE010051001.1:0-14431 GCA_946598075.1 Artocarpus hirsutus
AAAAAAAAAAAAAAATGGTACCGTTGGACCTCAAGGGAATTATTCCAGAATTCTGAGTCACCCATGCATTATGTTCTATGCTAAGTTTCTGTAGTTTCGGGTGTATTTCTTACCTTTAATTGGTTCGTTTTCACGGTTGATCTCAAGTCATGGCTTGCTCTAGCATTTGATTTTTTAAGGAATTGTTAGAACACTAACTGGTCTTGGAAAGTTGAGAGGCTTTAATAAACTATATACGGAGGTCAAGTGAATGTGCCTGTCATTTACCTTTTTTTCTATATACGGAGGTCAAGTGAATGTGCCTGTCATTTACCTTTTTTTCCAAGTTGTTCAATGTCCTGACATCTTTGGGTGGTGGCATTTTTGTGTTTTTTTCTGTTGTCATGCTTCAATGAGTTTCCATTGTTGTAATGCCTTTGACTCTACTGTCCTGATCTTGAAACAATCAACTGCAGGGCAACCTAGACGTCACTTGCTCACAACTGGGTGGAGTGTTTTTGTTAGTTCCAAAAAATTAGTAGCTGGTGATGCATTTATATTTTTAAGGCAAGTTATCTTTGCTCATGACAAAAGCTCTCAGGCGCAAGACAATAATATATTGTTATCATGTTACATTCTTTCAGTTGTATTTACATACTAGCCTTTTTCAGAGGTGAAAATGGAGAGCTGCGTGTTGGAGTTAGGAGACTCATGAGACAACCAAGCACCGTGCCATCTTCTGTTATTTCTAGTCACAGCATGCATCTTGGAGTTCTAGCTACAGCATCCCATGCCATCTCTACTGGAACACTCTTCTCTGTCTTTTACAAGCCAAGGTCTTGTATTTCTGCTTCAGTCAAAGGCCCAAAAAACATCTGCATAGCTTGCTCCATACTGTTAAATTTTTATTTCTTTGATTCATGCTTTTAGGGATTAGGCTTCAGTAAGTTGGACCAGAAATCTTATATAGGAGACCCAAATTTGAGATCTTTAAGAAAAGGAAAAAGGAAGAAAAACAAAAGATAACGGCTTTTGAATTACGAACAGTTATGGTGTTCTGAAATAAGCTGATACTTGTATAGATTGAGGACAGTTGTAGAATTGTTTTTTGGAATGAGATCTCTTCCTATTAGTGTTGAGATATTTATGGATCACAACTCAACTTAGAAGGTTTTGTTACACACTATATAACACTAATAAGAAAACTTAAAAGGTTTTGTTCAATGATATTTTGACACTGACTTTGATACATTCTTCAAGTATTCGTTTATAACCTGCTTCCTTCTCTGTGTCTATGAATTTTAAGAAGAAGTGCATTGTTAACGTTCCCTTCTTTTAATTATTTTTCCGAATATTTACTCTAAACTATTAATGGGTCTCATTTACTTTGATGAATAAAAATGGTGCAATTGTCGCTTTGTCAAGTTATTTATTTATTTTATTTTCCTGAACTTGCTTCATCTTTTATTAGGACAAGTCGGTCTGAGTTTCTTGTAAGTGTTAACAAGTATCTTGAAGCTCGTAGTCACAAACTCTCAGTTGGAATGAGGTTTAAAATGAGATTTGAGGGCGAGGAAGTACCTGAGAGAAGGTGAATTGTTCGATTGATACTCAAAAGTCAGAAGGAAGTTATCATATGTTTCCTCACGTATTTGATTCGTTATGCTGCAGGTTTAGTGGTACAATTGTTGGCGTGGGAGAGAACACATCATCTGGATGGGCAGATTCTGAGTGGCGATCCTTAAAGGTTTACATCTTTCTTCAATATTCTCTTATGTGGTACTTTGACCTAGTCCAAGAAAAGCAGAATAGCATGATGAACTTTAGATCTCTTTCAAATCATGCCATTTTATTCTGATACTTTGAATGGACTTTGAAACATTGTAACGAGTCTTTTTATGTTTATACTGTTGGATTCAAGGTTTAAAAAGGCTTAAGCGGGAACCAAGGTGTTTTGTCTAATCGAGGTGTAAGCCTCGAGTGGAAAGATCCTAAAGTTTACAAAAATCATCAATATGCCATGATAATTAACACAATAAAGGTTTTAAATGATGGCATATTGAGAGTTCTAATTCCCTGGGGGACCAGTTAAAAAAAAAAAAAAAAGCTTCAGAGTCTGCATGCCAACATTTTGGATTTCTGCTTGCACTGCTTGTAATATCACTACAGTGGTTATGTCCTGCATATTCCTTGAGATTGCTTCTCTGTCACTGTCCAAAAGTACATTATTTAATTTGATGAAATAAGAATTATACCCTTACCTTCAGGTTCAATGGGATGAACCATCATCAATATTGCGACCTGATAGAGTATCCCCATGGGAATTGGAACCACTTGTGGCAACTCCTGCCCCGAATGCTCAACCTACACAAAGGAACAAGCGGGCAAGGCCTTCTGTTTTGCCAGCACCATCTTCGGATATTTCTGTACTTGGGACATGGAAATCACCATTGGAATCTCCAGCTTTCTCATATTGTGACCCACAACGTGGACAAGAACTCTATTCATCACCCAAGTTTAGCTCTGCGTCAAAATCCAATCCTCTTGGTTTTAGTGGGAACATTTCTGGCAACTCAATGTACTGGTCCAATCGAGTTGAAGCTGCAACAGAGTCTTTCTCATCTGCTATGAATAGAGATTTTGGAGAAAAAAGGCAGGGCACTGGGAATGGCTGTAGGCTGTTTGGTATTCAGCTAGTTGGCAATTCTAATTTAGAAGACACTTCACCTGTGATTGCAGTGTCTGGAACTGTGGGGGACATTCAACCTGTGACATCCTTGGATGCTGAATCTGATCAGCACTCTGAGCCATCAAATGTTAATCGAACTGATCATCCTTCTGTGAGTTGTGATGCTGAAAAATCGAGTTTGAGATCTCCTCACGAGTTGCAAAGTAGGCAAATCAGAAGTTGCACAAAGGTAGGCCTTGATTTTTGACTCTTAAAATTTTGGTATTCTCTGTGTGCTAGGCCTTAATTCCACGAAATCCAAAGATAGATGGATATTGATGTCAATATTCTGAACTGTCATATTCATGCATTTCAGTTCTCTGCGCCCCATCTGATATAATATTTAAATTTATGTGGTCATGGCTCATATAGAATGTACCATTTCTTATTGCCAGATAAATATGCAAGTTTGGGTGTGCATACACGAGGATTCTATTATATGAATAAAAAACAATGCTGCTTTACTGTTACCTCCCTGTAACTGCTTCTTGTAAAAGGAAGTTGTTTCCTGTCGGTGTTTAGATTATCTCATAGGTCATATTTCTTTCATAGGTACACATGCAGGGGATTGCAGTTGGAAGAGCTGTAGATTTGACAAGATTTGCTGGGTATGGGGATCTGCTCAAGAAACTGGAGGAGATGTTTGACATTGAGGGTGAGCTTTGTGGATCTACCAAGAAGTGGCAGGTTGTCTACACCGACGACGAGGATGACATGATGATGGTTGGGGATGATCCATGGAAGTAAGTTTCATTTGACTATGTTATTTACTCTCTCCTCTGTTGTGGTTGATAAATGCTACACATGAAGTTGTAGCTCATTTCAAATATGGTTCATAACTGGGTTCTATCTTGAAAAATGAAAATCTTCATATCTTAAGATGGTCAATGAAGGTCTTGGATATTTAAAAGAGATATTGTTTTTCCTTTTTTCTTTGGATCCAATTTCTGTCATGTGAATTAGTCAGGTAAACTGTCATGTTTTCTGTTTTTGAATCCTCTAATATTGGGAGGTCTAAAAACCCACCATTTTCAGATTTCTGTTCACGACTAAGAGAAAAAAGAAGTTTTGGAATGATCCTTGGTGTGTTTGTGGGCATGTACTTTACATCTTTCTTTTCTTTCTCATCATTGAAGAGGATCTCTTTTTTGGGGAATTGTGTCACATTTGCAAGCAGTGTATGCAATTGCGCTTCTTTATTATTGTTTTCGAACATCCTGTTAAATCTTGTCTTCTGACCTTGTCCTCTGCTGCAGCGAGTTCTGCAATATGGTGAGGAAGATCTTCATATACACAACGGAGGAAGTTAAGATGTTGTCTCCCAAGATTAAGCTTCCAGTCAATGAAGAAGCCAAACCAGGAAAGCTGGATTCTGAGGTGGCAGTCAACCCCGAGGACCAATCATCTATTGTGGGTTCTGGATGTTGACGTACCGAAGGTGTCTTCTTGTGAGGTGAACATTAATGATAAAGGAAAGTAGAGTAAAAATGAAATGAAGGGGAGCGATGGATTGACGAGTCGCTTCTAAGATTCTGTTTATAGATTTCTACACAGATGCCGCTACTTACAACCGATATATTCCGATGCTGGAATCGCCCAATCATTTTTCCTGACATTCTGTGTTGGAGGTGCGGATCTCTAACGGGCAATGCCATTTGGAGAGTGAGTTTTCCTTCAGAATTGGGATTTGGGTGTTTTTGGTTTGTGTTGTTTTATGGTGTAGTTTTGCCAAGGAGAATCTCCTGGTGCTCGTCTGCCCAAAGACTTCCAATGGGGGGCCAAAGTTCTTTTATGCTGTGTATGAAAACGGACAGTTGGAGCATAAGCTCTTCTTTTCATATATTTGCCTTTTTTTTTTTGGAGACTCGTCGCATTCCTTTTGTACATAAATATATAGTCGTTCTTGCTCTCAATTCTACTGATTGCGTCTGAACTTTTTCTTTTGGGAACGAGCTATTTTGATTACACAGCAGGAAGTGTGTGACCCCTTATTTCTGATTCTTCTCTCTAAAGTGAGTTTGTTCATGTGTTTCTATTTTCTCGATTTATGTCCAGGTTGGTTGGTTTGTTTGTTTGTCTTTTTTAGCAGGTTAGAAAGCGGCTCTCGCTTACAGCTTTCCATGGAGGATTCAGATGAATCAGATCGACAGTCTAATTTATGGTGTCTCAAATGATAGCTAACCATGTATATGTTGTCATGGTGTTTAATGAACTCAAACATTGGAGCAACTAAAAAGAATTTCATTTTTTTTAAATGATGCGGCTTTATTTGGCTGGGTAAACATCATTTTAAAATTGGATAGCTGATTGAGTCTTTCTATGGAAACATTAATCCCCTGTTTGTCATAGTGGTGGTAACTATGGTTTTCACTACAAACTTAGTTATAAACAGTATAAAGTTTTCATATACTACATAAACAATTAAAAAAAATTGTTAGTATAAAGTTCTCACATGCTATAGTAAAAGTGGTTCTAACTAACGATTCTTACTACCGTTTAAACACAACATAAATAAATGGGTCGAATTGTACTTTGAGATAGAATTGAAGATATCTTAAGAAACTTTACGCCCTAAGTTGCGGTCTTAATTCTCATAAGACAAAAAAAAAAAACCGTTCCCAATTTTCCTTAAAAGGTGTTATGGGATTTTGGTTTTTATTACACATTCTCTTGAACTATTAAACTTAACAATAAAAGGCTTTTTCCTTAAAATTTGTTGGACGAAAATGTCATACAAGGGTCGTGTGAGGGCAGTTGTTTAGGTGAGATTTTAATAATTATCTCTCTAAATTCATCTTTTTTTAAGAGTAATTTTGTTTAACCTTATAAGGTTAAAATCTTACTATGGACAAAACTGTAGGATCCAAGTAGTAGGATTTCAACTGTGGGGTGAAAAGATTTTTTCTCTTTCCCTCTTCAAAGCCCCGATAATCTCTCCATTTGGTGGTGAGCAAAACCAAAAAGTTGAGGCTGTGATTGAAGAACTGGAACACCTTGTCCTTTAAAGGTTTCTGGTGCTTTTGCACTGTATTTTATTTTATTTATTTATTTTTTTGATACGCAAGCATATACCCTCTATTTGGCAAAGAGGATAGGAATCACTTTTTCATTTATAAATAATGTAAAGCCCTCACATGTTACAGTAACAATAAAAAAAATTGCTATAATATAAAACTCTTAGATGCTATAATAAAAGTGGTTTTAAGTAACGGTTTTTATCACCCTTCCATTCATGCGCTATTGAGAGCAATAAGTGGGGTTGCTTTTTTTGACAACGAATAAAAGGTGGTCTACTCACTCAATTCCAGTTCGGCATCCTTTTTAAGTGAGGCTAGTCCTCTAGTGCATTCCCAACGGCTACAAGATTTGAAAAGCAAAAGAATGCAAAGCCATTTGACAAACAATACCACCCACCTTTTTTTTGTTTTTTCCAAAGATGCCATTACCAAAGCCTTAATCGTCTTTAAACCACTTTTGCAGCACTGCAATGCCCTTTGTAACTCTCATTAACAATCCAAACAAGCATTGGCGTCGCTTCTCCTCTTTCCACAATTCACAAAATGATCAAAGCCGTGAAAAAGCTCAAATTTTGGTCAAGAAAGAAGAGAAAGAAAAAGAACTATAATTACGTTCCTCACTATCCTCCTCCTCCTCCTCCTTCCAGGCCGCCGCCACCTCCGCCGCTGCCGCAAATCAATCACTATTTCTGTTGCTCATGCTCATGCTCCCAAGCTGAGCCCTCGGCTCCTCCATTGCCGCACTCGTGGTTCACGTCCCAAGAAGAAGCCTGTGACACCCTTTTGGCTACAGAAGTAGTGCAGCCTGCAGCTCCGGAGTTTGAGCATTTAGCAGTGCCTGATGTTGAGAGCAGTAGTACTTCATCTTACCAGCAGTACATGGTGCCAAATCCTGTGTATGGAATTCCAGTTCCAACGCGCACTGCCAAAACCGAGAGAACCGGTCGCCTTTTCGGTTGCGTTCTTGATTTTGGTATCCATCTTATTCAATGCTTTATTCCATGTTACCGCATCACAGAAGTTGAGTAGAGTGCAATTTCTTTTTTGGCGGAAACTCAAAACCTTAATATTTAAGGTTGTCCACAATTTAGACTCTCATCTTTCTCTTTTTATTTTCACGTAAACATGGGAATAATGTGCCACAGAAGTCTATATGAAACAAAAGAGGTCTGTAATTACATAAAGTGACTGGGAAACCATCCCATTTTATTTTATTTTATTTTTACCTTTCTATGAACAATAGATCTTGGTTTTTGGTTACAAATGCGTAATGTTATGGATCGTATTTTGTCTTGTGTCTTGTTTTTGTTTTTGTTTTTGTTTTTTTCCTTTTCAAACTTCCGCCATTTCTTCTCTACTCTGCATGTTTCCTTTGGAGTTGATTATGGCATTGATGCGTCCCTCTAAAATATTAACCCCAGAACAAAAAAGAAAGGAAGAAAAAGACAACTTACCCAAAATATTTTCATATATCAACCAGCATCTTATTCAAAATAATAATAATAATAATAATAATAATAAATAAATAAATAAATAATAAAAAAAATTAAAAAAAAAAAACCTCGCGCCTGATCTAGTAGAACAATTTTTGTTTAACTGGACATTGTTTCCGGCGAGTATTAAGTAAAAAAGTTGCAAGTTCCAACTAATGTTTATACAAGGAACCAACCTCGATAAACGAGGACACCAGATCTGAATGAGGGATGGTTTTGTCTTATTTGGCAACCGGTGGGCATTGAAAATTTTGGTTTAAAAATTGTAACATGTAAGTTTATACTGTAATAATTTTTTACTTTTTACAATAACTGTGGAGAGCTATACACTGCAGTTGGTTAAAACCAATTGCTTCCAATTACCCTTTAAATTCTCCATCATTGTAATTTAGGTTTCATAACTTATTTTTAAAATCTTTGCTTCAATTTTTTCTTCCTTGTAAAATATATTTTAAAAAAGGAAAAAACTACAAAATGACCCTTTAATTATTCTCATTAATAAGACTCATTTATTGACCAATAGATCTGCATCTAGCGGGTGCAAATTAAACAAACTCATTATAAACTAGGTGAACCCATACACTCTAGATTCATCAAAAACTCAAAAATCCAAAAGCATGCAAGCTCCTCTCCTCTCCTCTTCTGACCACCATAAGTTGCCGCTCCTAACCAAAAGCCCCACATTTCGCTTGATCGTTGGAGGAGATCGCAAGCGGAGGTTGTCGGTCGCGCCCCCACCCCCTTCAAGATCGTGATCCGCCTCCTGTGGGTTGCGTATTGATCCTCGGCTGTCTACCTAGACTGTGATGAAAGTCACGATTTGGTCACGTCCGAGATCGCAAACTATCGCAATTGAGTTGGGGATGAAGTCGCAAGGAAGTTTTGAACATCGTTGGGATGTCACGACTCGTAACAAACACAAGACGTGCGAAGGTGGACACCCTTTGCGAATAGTTAGGCGTTGATTTGCTTTTCCTCCACCCGCGACTCCGACAAAAGTTGTGATTCTATCGAGCTCGCACTTTGTCACTTCGTCATGAAGGTCGAGACTATAGTCCGTTGACTATCGATCTACTTCTTCTCCACCTGCCCCTTCTGCGGAAGAACAAGCTCCTGCTGACGACAGCCCCTCACCCCAACAGACAATTTTATCTGTTTTATTTTGGGTTTTTTTAAATTATTTTTATATTTGTTGGATTAATAAATGATAGGATCAAATGTAATTATGTCTATTTTTGTTTTTGAGAACCATTAATTTTCAATCCAATGGTCAAAAAAATAAAAACAAAAAGGTTCTTATTGATGAGAACCTCTCAAAAGGGCTCTTATCATAACATTGCCTTAAAAGCAAAAAAGGAAAAGATGTTGCTAGAAAGCTTGAAATTACCCTATTAGAATAATCATGGATGAACATTTATCATTCACTGGTGAAATTACTAGAAAGCCTGTGATTAAATTATGTTACCAACAAACAAGATATAGAGATTAATTTAGATCTCCATGACGAGAAGCTCAAAAGTTGACGCTTAAATAATTTGTCAAAACAGCATGGAATTTAACTGTTACATTTTACAACCTAACATATCCAACTAGTGCTATTACCACACCCTCCTAAGCAGTCCATTTGGGTTCAATCTAGAATAGGGTGTTCAAAATTTACCTAAAAATAACAATAAACAAATGAAAATACAACCCAACATACCGGCCATACCAAGTGAGGCATTCGAGTACACCCACCGGCCCTTCGTTGATAACAAGCTTAGGCTTGCCCAACCTCCAGCCAGAGAAAATAACTTGTCAGAAAAACAAAACTTTCTTAACCCTCCTAGTATGACAAAAATGTATGGCACATCCAAACTTAATATTACACTATTTTGTTCTTCGAAGCCGCAATTTATTCTTTCCAGGCTATAACAATTTAATGATTCAGAATGGCTTCGCTGTATGCTCCAAAAAAAATTGCCGATCTAGTTGCGATTCAAGTTTACCAATGTTTCATTCTCGTTAAAATCCCAGGGGTGTCATCCTAAAGAAATTTAGTTTTGAGGGACAAACTACAAATATAAAGAAGCTGCAAAGACAATGTCCCTCTTGATCTTGGAAACAGCCTCCTCAAATTTGGCCTCAAGCTCGGTTTCTCCAATGGACTTAGCTGCCAGTATAAGCTGCTGAAGGACTTCCTCCAGTCTCCTGATAGCCCTGATCAAGCTTCCCTCGAAAACCGGAGTAACTGACATAATCTCATAAAATTTTGATCCTTTTGCCCAAGCATATACGGCCTCCATGATATCAGGTCGAAATGAGGTCACAAAACTCTCAACATCAATTTGAACCTGTGATGTGGTGCAAAATTCAGAGAATGAAAAATACGAGAAAATAACATTTCTTTTTACAAGATTATTTTTAAGAGAGAGAGAGAGAACTTTGACTATATCCTTTTTTTTTAATATAACGTACATAGTTATAAATTGAAGATAGTAAACTTGACTTATCCGTTTCTTATACAACACTACATTTAGCGTTTAGAGGAGATTTTATGGTTACCTTGCACTCAAGCTGAAGATTGGCAACTCTCCGAGCTATATCTTGTAATTGTACAAAAAGCAGGTCAAGTTCTTCCCTCGGCTTTGCTGCATCTGGAAGTTTTTCCTGCCACACGAAACAAGAGAGGAGAGACACCATCTCTTCGACGTTGACATCCTTTAGAACACCGTTAAACATTAGCTCTGTGAGGGTCAACTCGTCTGCACTACTAATTTCACAAGCAACCTTCCCCTTCAACTCTAAAACATCATCACTCGTAACATATCTGCAAGTAAATTCATCCACGCATGTTATATTAGCAAACATTAATCTATTTCACAAGCACGTCAAAGTGCATAAAACACTGAACTTAATAGAATACAAAATAATGGCATAATTTGCAATAATTACACAATTGAATAACACCCAAGACGAGAGATAATCAGTAATTAAGCATATTGAGGGCAAGGACGAGAGAGACTGTGAAAGAGAAATTGCATACTGTGGATGCATTACGAGTCAAGCCGTAAAAGTGCAACTTTAGCATTGCCTTAACCCGTGCAGTTTGCGCCTAATTAAAACGTAGTTTTCAAACACTTCACAGAAACAGCCTTATCAGAGCATGCCCGAAACCAAACACCGCACGAGAATTGATATTTTTCTCTCTTAGGAATAGAATATGGATAAAAACTTCTCTGGTTCAAATGTTCCTAATCCACCTATAGAGAAAGGTTCAACTCGAAAAGACTAAACAACAATTTTCTTTTAATGAAATTCTGCTCCGTGCCTATTATCAGATTGCCTAAATGAAAAGATAGATGTACGTTTAAGCTTAACTAAAAGCTATTATGAAAAGAAACTAATAGTGAAAATAAATATGCAAAAAAGTTCAATTACCCTAGCCTCCGAAGAACTCGTTTCCTTGCTTTAAGTTCATCTTTAAAAGCCAATGCATTAGAGGAACGCATTGTTTTCTTAATTGATTTGATCTTTGCTGTTAATTCTTGTTTTGTGTGAAATGCTTTGAGCTTTTGCTCAATAAGAGGAGATTTTGCTACTTCATGCTTGTCAAAGAGGCTCTCCAGAGCCTCAATCCTACGAGCTGCCTTTTGGTATGAACTGCTTTTAATCTGTAAAATAGCAAAAATCAAGGAAAGGAAAGGAAAAATTGGGAGGGGAAATAGAATAAAAGGAATAAAGGAGGAAAAAAAATAGCATACATTCATCTCATCTTCTGGATCCAGGAGGGGAATTCCCTTTTCACCAAATCTTGACAGGATTTCTGTAATCTTTTTCATTGTGTTCTCTCGAGCTTCTAGAGCCAAAAGATCATTCGGCATATGCACACGAAGACTACTTAAACTATTAATCTGTTCAAAAATATAAACATCTAAATAAGCTTTTTTTTTTTTTTAATAAAAAAACCACAAAAAGAGTAAGCAAAAAATGTAAACTTTTCCGAATCCTATGTCCCATGAAGTAAAAAAAATGATCATAAAATTTTAAAAGAGAAAAAACACTATATACTTCACCTGAGAAAGGGAAAGAGAAACAACAACAGGTTCCCCTGGCTCTCTTAAAGGCACAATCTTCACAGTTTTCTTTGCATTACTGTCTCTATTCAACACACACCTTGTAAGAATGTCCACCGTGTACTCTGAATCTTCTGGTTTTCTACTTCCATCATCTGCCAAATATACTTCACAAATTAAAAAAAAAAAAAACTAAATTAAAAAAAGCACTACAGAAGTTACTATTTAACTGAAAGTGACTGAGTTCTCACCTTCAGAGGTCGCCTTCACCTTTTGGAAATTTATTATCACCCCCCATGTGACCTGGTCCTTGATAGAGAAGGACTCAGAAAATTCCCCACTTTTAGTGCACTGGATGGAAACAAGCCTACCAGATTGCAAAAAGGGTAAGCAGTATTTCGGAGCAAAAACAATATCACGAATATCCTTCTTCAAACTCTCGTATTGCTGTAACAGATTGTAATAATTCTTCAAACTATCTTCTTCCTCGATTATAATTGAATCCCTTTCTAGCTCCAAGTCCTTCACTTGTCTCTGCAAAATAATAATGATAACAGGAGTGTTCATTTCTTTCCTATCTACAATCCTTATTAACCAAGCTAACTTTGCTAAGCCATGAGTGGAAAACATGTGATTTCTTAAAATAAAGAAAAAGGGCTAAAATCACAATTAGGCAGGAGATGAGCTCATGCAATTGCAAAAAGGGGAAAGGGAAAAAAAAAGCTGCTTGATCAGCGTAAAACTACAAATCCTTTAATAAATTTAATGCTTGTTCAGAAGTAAACTTGATTGGTAACCAAGCTGATTATGTCTTCAAATGCTTCTTTGAGTAATTCTTAATCAAGGTGTGGATTTCATGCCCATAAAAACAAATTGTACAATCACATACTGTCGGTTACGACAAACCTCGAGATCAGGAAGGGCGCGGTCTGCTTGAAACTGATAGAAAGAATTGCGGAGCAAATTCTTTGGGTCGCCATCTTCACAACGCAATTGATTCAAAAGCATGTTGTAGCTTAAGTGGAAGGCGCTGGAACAAAACAGAGGAAAGAGTAAATAACAACAAATTCCAAGAAATGGAAACAAAGACATTGTTATCACACGCCAATTATTGGAAAGTCATTATCTTTAACACATTTCTCTGTCTCTCTCGGCTATGTACGGCGGTCCCAGATCCCAACCCCAAGTGATTTTCAATGATCATAAAAATTTTGTTATGCCTTGATCATCAAGGGAAGATTTTTCAGAAAACTATATACCAGATTATTTGCCATAAACAAGCTACAGCAAAAGAACTACAAATACCTGTTTAAACAATCAGCACTTCCTTTAAGCATCATTTTTGCTGTAGATGGTTCAAGCTTTTCGTCCACCATGAGTATGCATACCCCACGTTTATCAATACCTCGACGACCAGCACGGCCACTCATCTGTATGTACTCTCCGCTGGAAATCCATCTGAACTTATCTCCATCAAACTTACGAACATTTGTAAACACAACGGTTTTTGCAGGCATGTTCAACCCTATGCTAAATGTCTCTGTAGCAAACAAACACTAAAAATAAAACATGTTTCAATATTTGCAGCAGTTAAATAAACAAAAAGGACTCTATAAGGCTAGAGCTGAGAAAAAGACTTTCAAATAACCAGTCGAATCACCTGGTATGGTTTACAAAGTGCTGATTGACCTAGATTTGAGAGGCAAAAAATAGTCCACTCTATACTAAAAGTTCTGTCAAATGCAAGCGTAGAACATATATTTCAAATTTAGGACGAACCTTAATCAATCCTTCTTGAAATAATATCTCAATTACTTCTTTCAAAATAGGAAGCAAGCCAGAATGATGCACTCCTATTCCACGCTTTAAGAGAGGTAACATATGAGAAACCTGTGTACAAACAGAATATAAAAAAGCATGAAAATAAATAAGAGATAAACCAATATTTACCAATATCTTCAGCACTGAAACTAAACATACAAAAATATTCTGAAAGTTTTGAGAGAGTTTTGAGAGAATATTGAATATTTCTTATTTCTCTGAATCAAAATTATACATAGATGCTACATATATAGTGGTACAACGGTTGACTTTTCTAATCTAATAACGGAAAGAAAAACTAAACTAGAAAAGTAAGAATTGTCAAATTACAACCCAATAAATCCTGATTCTATAGCTGTCAATCAGCTAAATATTTCCTTGTTTAATCCCTAGAATCTGGATTCTAACTTTGGAAGATTTTCAACACTCCCCCTCAAGCTGCGTTGTAAATGTTGTGCAAACACAGCTTGTGACTCAGTTCTTCAAAGTTAGTTCTTGGAAGAGCTTTAGTGAGAATGTCTGCTATTTGAGATTTCGTAGGAGTATAGATCAGCTGCATAATTCCTTTTTCAATCTTTTCTGAGATGAAGTGTCGATCAATTTCGATGTGTTTCGTCCTATCATGGTGCAAAGGATTCTTCGCAATACTGAGAGCAGCTTGGTTGTCGTAGAACATCTGGATAGGTTTCTCACTTGATACTCCAAGTTCACTAAGAAGTCTCTGTATCCATATGCCCTCACAAATACCAAGAGCAAGTGCTCTAAATTCAGCTTCTGCACTGCTCCTTGAGACAACAGATTGCTTCTTGCTTCTCCAAGTCACAAGGTTTCCCCAAACATAGGAACAATATCTTGATGTAGATCGCCTGTCTGAGATGTCTCCTGCCCAGTCTGCATCTGAGAAGACTTCAACTTCACGACTCTCATTCTTTCTATATAACAGACCTCTTCTTGGTGTCATCTTGAGATACCTCAAAATCCTATATACTGCTTCCATGTGTTCTTCTGTTGGGTTATTCATGAACTGACTCACAAAACTAACAGAAAAACCAATATCAGGTCGTGTATGTGAGAGGTAGATTAGACGTCCTACAAGTCTCTGATATCTCCCCTTGTCAACAAGTGCACTGTCTTTCTCCACTCCTAGCTTCTTGCTGGATCCATTGGAGTGTTAGTAGGTTTGCATCCAAGCATGCTTGTCTCCTTGAGTAAGTTTAGAACATACTTACGTTGAGAGATGAATATCCCCTTCTTAGACCGTGCTACTTCCATACCAAGGAAGTATCTAAGATTACCAAGTTCTTTGATTTCAAATTCCTTGGCCAGGAGTCCCTTTAA
>CAMOHE010051002.1:0-118912 GCA_946598075.1 Artocarpus hirsutus
AAAAAAAAAACCAACGATTTTCAACCAATTATGCATTTTTATATGGAGTCCTTAAAAAAATAATAACAGTTACTCTAATAGTTGGCATTTTTTCAAGTAGTATTGTGTATATATAGGGAATTTCTACAATAAGAATCTCGACTTTTTCTTATCAATAAGACCTATTTATTGGCTATTAGATCTACATCTAATGGTCAACAAATAAACAACTACACGATAGATTGAATGAGACCATTTACACTAAATTTACCAAAAACCAAATTAAAAAAAAAAACCAAAACAACTACTTGAAACCAAAAAAAAAAAAAAGTATGAAATAAAAAATAACCGCCATGGGTAGGTTACCAGCAACCTCGTAACTTGAGTTTTGATGAGTGGGGATCGCCCTCGACAAACCCAAATCACGGTGGCGGTCACGATTGTATGGTACCTACATATGATCGGCAACCCAAACACCATGACTTGGTGCGACTGAGATTGCAACCTTGTCACAAATTGTCGCAATTGAGGCCGGGGTGCTATCACTAAGGAGTTCGCAAATGTCACATCTAAGGTCATGACTAAGATTGTGACTCCGATGTGACTTTTTTGTGAATTGTCGCGATAGAAAGGGAACTTCTTCACACCATCGCAGTCATGATTCTAGCTGTGGGTAGGTGGCCGTCACGATTCTAGCCATCGTGTGTAGATTATCATCGTGATTCCAACGTTGTCGATTTGCATCGTAACACCTTGGCCGTCGTCCATTCCTCCACCCACCTTCTCCCTCTCCCCGCCCCCACCGCCATCATCGATGCTGACATTGACAACCCCCATGGGCAGACTTTGTTATGATTATTTGTAAATTTTGTGATTTTTTTTCATGATTTTTATAATTGTTTTGATTAAAAAATGTTATAATCCAATGTGGTTGTGTTTATATTTGTTTCTATGAGTGTGTGACTTTTGACCCTTAAATTTTCATCCGATGATTAAAGCAAAAGAGTCTCATCAATAAGAACAAATAAAAGGCTCTTATAGTAGGTTTTCCCTTTTATTTTTATTTGTAAATCAATGGTATTGTGTTAACACATGAGTTATGATATGGATGACGAGGTGATGCCATTGTTTAGTATATCTATCCACAGAGTGATATTTAACTCCAAAAAATGTATAAGGGTATCATTAATGTTAAGCATCATCACTAAAAAAGGTGGACTCCATATTACAAAACCTACATTCTATTAATAGATTGTAGTGCTTAACACCACCAGTACCTTGTAGCAGTACTCTTTAACTCTACAAGATTGCATACCTGCTCATGCAGATGTTAGGCCCGATTTGGTAGGACCTACGTGGGACCCCAAATAAGGCCACATCTGTGAGAGAACGGGCTAGAAGCATGCGGGATTGAACATCTGTATGTACCTAAGAGCAAAGTGACTTTTCGAAATGAAAGTAGACTAAGATGAACCATATAGTTTTTTGACTAAATGACAGGGTGGGAGGGAATCCTTGTCTTCTAGAAAAAGGGGAAAAACAAAGAGCAGAAAAATCTGCCGCACTTAACTTGTGTTTCATTGCCTTTGTTTTTTTTTTTTGTTGCTTGTTGCAGAAGTAAAGAATACGCTCCATTGTCTATTGTGCCCAAAGTCCAAATGGATTAGATATGAAACTTTCGACGGCATTTGATAACAAAGTAGTCAAGGGCATGACAAGGTCATCATAGGCCAAACAATTGCAACTTTATCACGCAATGTAGTTCATATTACACCTTTTTTATTGGGAATAGTACACAATTTTTTAAGAAAAAAATTCTTTGATATACTTGCCGTACGAAATTTATCATATTTGAGAATTAGATAAGATATCAAATTTAGAGAGTATTTGAACAAACGATTTCTTTTAAAATATTTGAGTCTAACCCACACATTGGAACGGTAATGGTGAATAACTAAACTTCAATTTAGCACTTGCCCTAATTTACACTATAAATTTGGTACATGCATTATTTACTCCAATGCATTACATATCAAGTTCTAATTTTAAATAAACATTTTAATGAAGTATGATCGATTTGGCGGTGTGTAGTTTTCTACAATCTCATCTCTTAATTTATGAAGTTGGTAGAAGGTCATAGCTTTGATTTTTTTTTTTTTTTTTGAAACTTTATTAAACTTTATCAGGAGGTTGATGCTATTTCTTTCTCTCTCTTTCTCTTTTCTAATTCTCCTCAGTCTCTTGAGGAGTGTTAGCAGTACTTTCTTTCTCGTTCTCTTTCACACTCTCTACATTTATTGTCTAACACATAAAATCCACTATTATTTTTTTATTTAAATAATAATTTATTATGTTAGTGGATTTTATGTATCGGACTTTAAATATAGAGAGTAAAAGAAAGTGAGAAACAAAGTGCTATTGGCATTCCTCTAATCTCTTTTGCCAGCAAGATTAGTCATATATGTTTGCTTCAAGTGATGAGACTAATGTGTATGAAAATGTAGATGTGCCCTTGGAAAATAATGTCAATCCTAATTAGGCTGTGACAATGAATTTTTATTTGAGGGTTAGAAAACATATATACTTCAAACAAACATAGATTGTAAAAATTTTTGACATCGTGAGATGTGCCCACAATTGAAACGGTCTTTCATTACGATAACTCAGTAACTAATATGGTCTTGTCATTTTGCGTCATGAAATGAAGTATTTCGAGCTTCTTATTAGGAAAAAATAAAATAAAAAATAAAGTAAAAAAAAAAAATGTGAATACCAGAAGACTAAACTCAATCATGGCTTTCTGGTTCTTCACTTTTAGAAAGTAATAACGATCATCTTGCTACACATATACATGGACACGTTGTTTCTAAAATAAGTAAAAATATTATTATTTTTAAAAATATAATTTTTTTAAAAATTATATTAAAAATGTTTTTAAAATTTTTACTTTAAAATATATATAAAAATATTTTTAAAAGTTTTAAAACCAAAACCAAACAGGACCTATGTTTCACTTTGTTCTCCTTTCAAGAACGACTTATCTACACATCCAATTTATTTTGTTTTATAGCTTGACATATTCAATAAATTTTTTGTTACCTCGTAGATGACAAGAAACCATATAATTATTATTTTGTTTTTGTTTGCTGAAAGTTATAACATCAGTTGATTTGTTATTTGTTTTTTTAGTAGAATTTGTCTTTTCTTTACTAGTACATGCACTTTTCTTTTTCGTAAGCTGCACATGCACCTTGTTGTAGCTAATTATAATTTTATTGTCAAAAATGCTGAAGTTATTTCCCATTTAATTGTTTTTTGCGTATTTTCGTCTAACTTGATTTTACATAACTGTCGTGAATCTCATGATCATAACAGGAGCTAAATATACAAAAAAAGGACCCAGAAAAAAAATATATTTAACACGCGCGCGCATATATATATTACATGGAGAGGACAATGACAGTTGGTGGAACAATATAGACCGCTAACTGACAGTCCCAAAAAAAAATAAAAAAAAATGCTGACAAACAACAACATCCCACATGCGCTCGTCAGTCATTGTAATAATTTTAGGAATATTATATCACAATTAAAATACACTTTAGATTTAAAAAAATATAATTTAATATAAAAATATTTGACAAAATAAGTTCTAATCAAAATTTTAATTGCTATAACATAATACTCTCACATACTACAGTTTTTATTTAAAAGTTTTAATTTTAATTATACTTTTCAATTACCCTAATTACATCATTTATGTGTTTTTTGAGGAAAAAAATAAAATAAGAAGAGTAAAATATCCTTAAATAGTTAAAAATTATTTTAAAAAAATTATGTTAAAAAACTTTACATGGATACTTAAAAAAAAAAGTTTTGTATTAGGCTTTGATGTTTTGTAGAATAAAAATATTTTTTTACTAAATGAGGTATACTGGACAGAATGAGAGTATTTTTTTCTTTTGTTTTTTTGGGCTTAAAAATGCATTATGGATAAAATTTAAACATATTTCTCAACTTTAGAAAATAAGATTGAGAAAAAATTCGTTTTAAATTAAAACTAAAAACTATAGTTACCTTAAGCACCCCCGTATATGTATCTTACTAACCATGCATACTTTTTTTTTTTATATTGAACATTGACCACTCGCTTTGCTCAAGTCTACTCTTTCACTTTGGTACTTTTTACGCGTTATATGTCTCTCATTTTACAACTTGCAATTTTCCTTTCCTTCTTTTTGGTAACTTTCAATTTTAAAATAATGTAATTAAAACTAGTGGCCCTAGAACTGTTTAGTGTGTTAGAACTTTGGTCCTTGTACTTTTAAACTTCACTCCATACGAGGGAGGATGTAAATTCCAAACTTTTAAACTTTGTTTAAAAAATGGTTTTTTAGTGTATATGCTCCTTAAATTTGTCAAGAATTAGAAAAATAGTTCTTGAACCTGTAATTTTTGACTTTATAGTCCTTGAATTCAATAAAATGTGGCAATTCAGTCTAATTGATAATATCAATTAAATTTCGTACAAAAGAATTATGTGTTCAAAGTGTGAGATATATTCTAAAAGGTATTTTGAGGGAAGTAAGGAAACTTTTCGAGGCTAAAATCAGTATCTATATCTATTCAAACTATTATCGCTCCATACTCTTATTTTTCTCTCTAAAAAATTAATTTTGTTAAAAAAAAAAACATATCTTTTTTCTCTCTTTTTCTCTTTCTTCGTTCGCTTTCGAGCTATTTTTCTTGTCCCACTGGAAAAATAATGTCATCTTTTGAAACAAAAGAACGAGGGAAGGGGCTTCATGAAACGAGGGCAACGTCAATATGTGCAAGAGCAAGAGAAGGAAATGGGTAGGAAGAGAAAAAAGAAAAAGAAAGAGGAATGAAAGATTTTTTTCAAAAAATAAATTAATAAATCCATTGCATGCTTCAAGTCATCCTTTATGCATGCAATGTATGATTTTTCCATCTAAAATTTATCCGTCGTTATTAATTAGAGTAGACTGTGATGTTTTGAGTGAAGGACTAAATTATCAAAATTAAAGTTGGAAAAGCATTTTGTCAATCTTTGGAAAGTAAAAGAGCAAGTGCATTAGAAAAAAGGGGAGAGAGAGAGACAGGATAAGGCAAAGTAATTCCAAAGATCATTTCATTTTTATTTTTTTTTTCACCTTCTTAATATGTAGCTTGCTCGTTTTATGCTGATGGCCGAAGGGTGCCAAGCAAGATGGGGTAAATTTCTTTCGTGGACGAGGCAGAGGGGGCTGGGCTGGGCTGGGTTGAGCTCACGATGGTGGAAAACCATGTGCTCGCGATTCTAACAACCACAAAAGCACTCTTCCGTTTCTTTTTATTCTCTTGGTGCTATGTTATAATTTTTTTTAGTCTTTTAATTTTTTTAAATTTTTTTATTACTAATGTACCTCTTTTCTTTTTTAATAAAATTATTATTTTTGCAATTTTGGTACAAAGCTCATGTTCAAGGAGTTATTTCGTCTTGAAATTTGCTCATTTATTTTGGTTGCTTTTGCAACCATTTTGAGAGTTTGAGGATGTTTTTATCTCATCCCTCCAAAAGAGAAAACTTACAGGGTGTTAGATAAAAGATGAATTCAAACTTACATTGTAGCATACACATGAGAGTTTTATATTATAAACAGTTCAAACTCATGAGCAAGGATGAAAATGTCCACGATACTGTTGATATCTACGACAATATTTATATTTTGAAGTCTTAACAAATATACAAGAGGGAAAGATTTTTTTTTTTTGAGATTCTGTAAAATATCCATAATGTTACAAATGTCCGTAAATCGGTGAATATATATGAAAATTCAAGATATTTTCAGAAATTTTCACAAAATATCTCAAAAGGCTAGAAAAATTTTCTTTTTTGCATAAAAATAAATTTTGTAAGACTTTTTTTTTTAAAAAAATTATTTTTTAATAAAACGTGACTAATATTTTAAAGCTAAAGATAATATAAAAGTATTTATTAAGATTTATTTAGTCTTAAAATAATTTTTAAAATTAAAATAATAGTTTATGACTCTTCTACAAAGCCTTATATGGTGTTACATGTCGACGTATTTTTGTCTATTAATTACAATTATTGTTATTCATGGAACACATAAATTTTGTTTCGATTTAGATGACACTAATGGTGATGACACTGGTAGGGTGTGATGATAATGATGATAGAAACTATAAAAAAGAGAAAGTACAATACCCAATCAAATACCCTAGAGCCCATTTATTGGAGAAGAAAAATTTACGTATGTTATATAAGATAAAGATCATTGTTGTAAAGCAGCATGTGAGGGTATTAGGGCAATTACAAAGCAACATATCAAAAGATGTAGTACAACTTAAATAATCAAACTAATAAGGATTCTGTTGCCCTAAATTTTGATTCCATAAGCTTCGAAATTGACAAAAATTCTTATAGTTATAATGTTCTTTATAGTTCTCAATCAGAGATGAGTTTAGAAGTACAAAACCAAGATGGTTTCTTTGATATGTATGTGTATCCTCCGTCATAAATTAGTGTTGAGATATCATTATAACTCTACGAAGACTACTCATTAAGTTAGATATAGCAACAAAATCTAATTTATGGATTGACAATAGGAAAAGATCAAGAAACATACATGTAACACATTCAAAACTATTCAAGGGTAATATCTTAGAAGATGTATTGTTTAGATCAAGATCAGGACCTACATAATGCTTTCCAACTGGTTAGAAACTCTTTTTGGTATTAAAGATACCTAAAGTTCACATGTACATTATTATGTTTTGTGGTAGTTTTTATATACTCTATTATATTATTGTATCTTGTTTGTAATGAGTATGTAAAATAATATTAGAAACATAATCAGTATGTACAATGATGTCATCATTTTATAGTAAGCAATATAACTCTCATATTAGATCAATGTTGTATTATTATGTTATTAACTTACTTCAAATTAAGTAATATTGATTATTTTAGTATTGTACAAAGTTGTAAGAAAAAATTACAAGTTTTTTTCATGATATTCATATTTTTTCTTAAATATCTATCAATATCAACAATATTTACAACATTATCTGTAAATCAAAACCTTGACAACTTGACGACATTGACATTTTCATCCTGTTGATGAGCAAATCTGCAAAACAAGATAAATTATCACTTACGATTAATCTTTCATAGATTTACATAAAATGTCATATTTGTTTAAACTTTTATGAGCGAAAAGGCTATGGTAAAATGATGTTTAAATTATAATTTTTTGGTTCAAATATACAAAACAAACAAGGTTTAGTTCCGGGACACTTGTGGTTGGTTTCTCTTTTGTCGTTTTTTATATTTTCGTCCTAAGCTATCGTCATTTCCCGTTCCTGGCGTCGATTTCCACATTTGTCGTTTTTACGTCTGAAGCTGACGCCTTTGGGCCGTGGCCCACTACAGGTCCAAACCCGCAGAACCAGAGTTCATTCGGATCTCACCGGAGTTCAGACTTCAGAGCTCCACATCCGTCGTAGAATCAGAGTTTGACCAGAAAATTCTGAGCCAAAACAAAAGGAAAAGGAAAAAAAGAGAGCAAAATTTAAGGTTGAAGAAGACTAACTCCCATGTTGCTACAATATTCGTTAGAAGAAGAAAAAGAACAAGCAGAGTAAACTTTTTTATTTAAAAAAAAAGGAAATGAGTTCATATTGTTCAATCAGAACATTCGGCGGAATTTTCTTCCACATATTCTGCAATGGGTTCTCCTCAAAATTCCCGAACACTCGTCGTCGTTTTCTTCATGGAATGTCGTACATGATAAAGTGAGATTTGACAGCACTACTGTTATGGTCAAGACTATACGGACTCTCTCTCCTCTCTGCATGGGAAGGCGTTCTTGCAAAATCGCTGGCAGGAAGGTTGCATTTTTTCTTCTCTCTCTACGTCAAGATTCTTGATTTTGTTCAACCGCTTACTTGTTTTGATTTTTCGGGTGTTTTTCTGATTGCCCATTTTTGATTTATTTGTGCCTTGCTAGCTTCTTTCCAGTGTTCAGTGTGCATGAACACCACCTGTTCGACGAAAGTTCTAAGTGTGTCAAGGCGATTATTCTCTTTTTTGTTGTTTAATTTTGGGTTTTTGAGTTTCTTCTGCTTAAGCAAGTGAAATAGCATAGGCCTGTTACTTTTGAGACCATCTTCCTTGGATAGGTTAACGTCAATGTTCTATTTGACATAAAAAAGTGTAAAAAAAAGATATAAATATATATATTTTATAAATGGTATTTTAAATATTATATCTATTTTTTGTTATTTTTATATTATTTTAAAATTTAAATTTTTACATAATTTAATTTTAAAATAATTTGAAAATAATAGTTTTATAATGATTAAAAGAAAAAATGAATACAATAACTAATAGTAATTAAATGTAACTTTAGCACCAAAATTATCATTGTATTAAAGAATGATTTTTCTATTTTAATGTTTGAATTTGGTATTGATAACGCGTTGGAGATGCTCTTACGTCTGCATTGATATAGAATTTTTCTATAGCTTACTAATATGGTTTTACATGTCCTCTTATTTTGGTTTGAGCTTGTGGATTACTCTTTAAGTCACTATAATGGATGTCATTGTAATTTTACGTACGAAAATTTTTTATTATCTTGTTCAGTCGGAGAAAAGAAAACAAGACTTCGTGAACGTTTTGATTATATGTTTTGTTTAGCTTTGTGAAAGCGTCTTCATCGCAGGGGGCTTAAGATGCGAAGAAGATGAAGCTGTGTTACAAGATTGGAAAGGAGGTTGTATCTGCGTAAATTAGCAGGCCTTGATAATTATTGCTTCCACACTTAAATACGTTGAAGAAAAAAAAAGTATGGAACATTGTTCTTTTGCATGTTTTGTTGGTGTAGTTGCATTTTTAAGTAGTTTTGCGTAGACTTGATTGTAGTGTAGAAAATGATTAACTTTTCTATTTTGGATGGTAGTATGGTTTCATCATTGAGCAAGATGATTTCTTCTTTTTATTTGTTTCCAAGGATCCATCTATTTATTTTATTTATATATTGTATACGGAGTTTCTTTACCACTCGCAAATATAAGTTTTCGAAATAATTCGGCATAAAAAGAGGCGGTCCAAATCCCGTATCAAACACAGCCCTAGCTGCTGTACTTGAGAAAGCCAAAGAGCTTGATGTGCCAAAGGATATCTTGGAGAGAAACATTAAGAAAGCTTCTGAGAAGGGACAAGAAACTTACATTGAGAAAATCTATGAGGTATATATTGTTTAACAATCACTGCATCCTGTTGTATGTTTAATCCATAATGTTCTGCACTGTATGGTTTGAGATATATAGTGGTACGTGTTGGGAGCTTGGTTGGCTAATCAAACTGTTTTTCTCAATCATCAGGTTTATGGTTTTGCGGGAGTTATTATTGTAGTTGAAGTCTTGATGGATAAAATTACTCGATCTGTGGCTGCTGTCAGATAGGTGGTGAAGGACTGTGATGGGAAGATGGCAGATCCAGGATCGTTATGTTTAAGTTCAGACGTGTTCGTGTTGTGAACATAAAAGCCTCAGATGCTGAAAAGGATCAACCCCTCTCGATTGCGTTAGATGCTGGTGCTGAGGATGTTGTAGAGCCACCGGTGTACGAAGATGATACCGAAGAAGATGCATCAGAGAGGTAACTAGAACTTTATTGGTTATGTTACTTATATCTATGCTCCATGCTCTAACTCTACTTTCTGAAATGTGGTATCCTTCCTGTAATTCATCTATATATACTTGTTCTTTCTCCATGAAATATAAGAATGTGGCAATTTTGGAAGTTGGTATCAGATTCAATTCTAATTTTTTTCTTGCTCTTTGGTAGCTACTTTAAATTGTAAGTTTGTCAGAGACAATTCAGCAATATTGTCAAAACTACGCAAGGAAGGAATAAATTTCGAGACTGATGGTGGTTCTGAACTTATTCCAATTGCCCTATTGAGATATGCTTATAATGCACATATCTTATAACTCGTTTTCATTTTCCTAAATTGCAAGAACATTTGGAGTTGACAAAGAGCTTTATAAAAATATAGCAATAATATATATCAAAATTAATAATGTCCTGTTTCAGGTAGCTGATGAGGCTATGGACTTGAACAAGGAAGTCATTGCCAATTTACTTGATCTGGATGATGTTGATGCTGTTTAAACTGACTAGAAGTGACCAGAATCTCTAGTCTAATGCGTGCAACTCATTGTTTGAACAATTAAACCAAGCCTTTGGCGTTAAGGATATCTGGTTTGTGCTTGATTTCTTTTTGTAAGCTCATTGGAAAATACTCCTCAAAGATGTCTAAATGAGAAAATAGGGTGGCCGAGTCTGAAGTTTGTTAGTTGTTATACCTTTCTCCTTTGATGAGGCAGAAAAATATTTTCTCATATTTTTTTTGTATGATATGTGGAAACGCAGGTGAATAATTTAATTTCGTGTCGGCCTTTTTTATTTTTTCTTTTTTTAATATATATATTTTTTAGTTTTTAAATGAAGCCCCTTGAATTAAGAATTTGATTCTAAATTATGTCTTCCAGTGTCTCAATTTCACAGTAGTTTTCTTTTGCAATCACCATTACATGTGCAAACAACACACACGCACACACACAAACCAAATTACTATGATATAAACACATCAAATAATTACAGTGCTTGCCATTCATCACACTGGTATTGCAGGCACTTAACATGGCAATACACATCCTTATAGGCTATACCTATATCTATATTCCATCTATATGTGCTATACGTGTACTCTCTCTACTAATACAACTAGAACAATATTCTTCCTCTTAAACCAAAGTTGATACTTCACAAAGCTCTAGCGAGTAGTTTTTTTAGTTATTACTTCTTGGGAACCCAGCAGCCGTGAAGCCCATAAGGAAGACCATAGGGAAACTTTGCTCTAGCTATTGCTTCAAAGGTGGACGCATCTAACAACAGTGCGTATCCACCTCCATTTTTCTCACTTATCATCGAGATCACCACCCCTGCATATATATATATAGATCAATTATTTAGCATTCCGAAGTGTTCTTCAGGTCAAAAAAATGGCAATAAATGGGGTTATAAATTATGATACTACTCACCATCATCTTCCTCTGTTGCACCTGGTCGAGCTACAAAGAATGGTTCTGATGGCACTGATCCCTCCTCGTACCAGTTCTTTGCCTTCTTCTTTACCAAATCAATCTGCGACATTACAGATTTTGAACTAATTATATCATGAAACTACTATTACATATTCCTCGGATAATATTATGGTTATATATGTATATACACATACACATATAAATGTATTAACTTGATATTGATGATGATGATATAGTTACGTACCTTAGTGATAGTGTTGGGGAAATTGCATGGGCGGTGGGCTCCACAAGCGTAAGCATATCTGTATTTCTTGCCCAAGTAGGCTGGATTTATGCTGCACATGTCCATCCCTCTCCCATGTTCATTTGGGTCCAAAGCTGCCTCCAACTTCCCATATGCACTCCCATCCATTGGTATGGTAAATCTTCCAACCCTAAATCAGAAATTAATCATATATTATATTAATTAAAGATCCAAACTAACAATTTTAAGCATAACAGTTCCTGTTAACAACATTAATTATCAATATGTCTAGAAATCAAATCAATTATATATATGTATGTATGTAGGTACCTGGCATCTGGTAGCACATCCTGGCCGTTAAAAGAGCGAAGGTTCTGCAGCCTCAGTTTATCAAGGATAGTGGTGTCCGCATTATGTTCACAACAGTCTGCAACAATGGCCGTCAACCTCCCTTCTTCGTCTCTCTCTTCATAAGCGTTTATAAAATGGAAAGTAATGTACAATGGCACTTCCACGCTCGCCACCTTCAAGCACGTTAGTTGGTTTTTATACAAAAGATCTTTGGTTATACACATAACGCATAATATATGAACAATCGATATATCTATATATACCACTATATGTTAAATCATATACCACTATAGGTATGAAATTTTATAACAGCAGTCTAATTGGTGCTTGACATATTGTTTTGAACAATAAGTTCAATTACTATAGCATGTAAGAGTGCTTTACGTTATAGCTGTTTTGTTATTTTATACTGTAGCAATTGAGAGATTTATATTATATATAATTCAAATGGTAAGTTCAAATCAATATACCAAACACACTAAGTATTATACAGAACTTGTTTTGATTTTTGTTTTTTTAGTATTATCTCAATGATTACTACAAATAAATAATACACGAGATCATAATAATCTGAATTCACGGTGACACAAAAATTGATATTCTTAAAATATTTTTAGTCTTTAGGGTTGTAAAAAAAATAGTTATTTTAACCTAATGAATAAATCTAATAATTAACTGTAATTTAATCCACATTTTTATTGCCCTAAATATACTATAGCTAGCATTGCACATATAAATGAATGAATTGTGCGAGGAGATATACGTACAATCTTGCCACTGCTCTTGCACATAACATGCAAGAACCCTTTAGACTCCGGATGCCACCTAAACTTATACAAGGGCGTAGGCTCAGCCCTGAGCAGATTCTGGGCGCAATACCTGAGCGGCATCTCCGGCACGACAATGTAGTGCTCGGTCACCGGGAACGAATGCACCCACCCTGGCGCCGGGGCTCCGCCGCTGCAGTTCACCCTTCCAATCACCTTCCTCTCGTTGCTCCCTGGCTCCATCCTCACCACCAAGTATCCGGGGCTCACCAAGTCCGGCAAAAGCGTCAGAAATTCCTTCTCCGTCACCACCGGGTGCGCCGAGTGGATCAAACCCCCGAGCGAGTCGCTGTACTCGAACTTCCCCACCGTGTCCAGCGTCTCTGGGTCTATTATAATCGACCCTTTCTGAGTCTCCGTCAGGCAAACCACCCGGCCATCTCCGAGCCTCACGACCCCGGTGTTGGCATTGTCGGTCAGTGAAGAGCCCGAGAAGAGGCCAGCCAGCTCGCCGACGTAGGCAAGGAAGGTGTCGGGTTTGGGGACCTCAGAGAACTCGCGGTAGCAGAGCTTCTTGTTGGACTTGGCGGCCTTGTAGGCCTCGGACTCGACTTGGCGGTGGCCAGCGGTTAGACGGCCGTCGTGGAAGCTGAGCTTGACTAGGGTTGCGTAGCCGTCGAAGAGGTGGCGGAAGTTGTGGTCGCCGATTTGCCATAGCCCCGGACCATTCCTTAGATACGTCCCATTCTGCATGTAAAATTATGGGACCATTAGTTGATATTGATTAGTACCTTTTGTTTTATTTTATTTTATTTTGGATTCTTATATTTAGTTTATATATATATATATATGTGAGTGTTAATTCGCAGTTTTTGTGTGTTGTATGAGTTGTATATTGTAATTATGTCCCTATGCTTAACATACCTGGAAGTATAAATAATAATAATAATAATAATAATAATAATAATAATAATAATACATTAGGGTACAGAGCATATCAATGTTTCTGGTCAAAGAATTTTGTTTTTCTTTTTTAATTTAAAAAAGAAACGTTAATAATTTATATAAAATAAAACTAGCCGAAGAAAATGCTTCATTTGTAATCTTTTGATGCGTCATGTGACGGCAGTACAGAGATCAGGTGATTAATTGATTATTAATCAAATGTGTCCCAACATAGCATGACATCAGTTGTTGTCATTGTACACCAAGACACATTCTTGTGTAGGGACAAACCCATGAATAAATAAATGGATTAATATATATGTTTGAAAAACAAGAAAAAGAATAAAAGCAAGCTTGCTACTAGTTCCAAAGTTCATGCAATGATGCAAGTTTGCTTTCCCAGAAATTACAACATTAATAATATTGTCATTTTCCAAAAATCAAGAGTTGTAGCTTCTTTTCTTTTTTCTTTTTATTAAATCCGAGCAAAAGAAACAGAGGCCAAATTGACATTACAAAACTATAGCTTATTAAAAAAATATAAGGTTGGCACGTCCAAAGTTTTCATCTCGCACCAAGCTTGCTCAATATATTAAAATATATATAAAAATACAGGGATGAAAAAAGGGAAGAAAAGGTTAACAAGTGATACAAAATAAACAAGCCAGAAATGCTTACAAATTTTATAATAAACATGAACCGATTGAAACTCTACTCTTCTACTCAAAAAATAGTTAAAAAAAAATCCTTTTTAAACAAAAGTTGCAATACTAACTCTAGCTAATAAATAATAATTAGTAGAACATAAAAATTACAAACCAGCCAGAGTGGTATTTCTCCATCAACAACCAACTCTCCTTCCCATCTCTCCTGCCTTATACTTGTCCACGCAACATGAACATGGCTCGAATCGCAGTCGTCGCTTCTCCGGCTAGGCGGTAATTGTGGTGGAGAAGAGGTTTTTGGCAATGGAGGAGTTGCGACGTTTGCGACCGTCAAGCCGCGAATGTCGCGTTTGCTCGTAACAAAGCCTTTCTTTTTGGAAAATATATAAGATTTAAACTTGTTAGGAAGTACGGCTTCATTATTTGGCTGCAAACTTAAGTTCCTGATGGCTGAAAATGAATTCATATTGATGGAAGCCATGAGAAACTAGAGCTAATTAGTTAAAGTTTTTGGAAGTCTGGAATATTTGAATAATGGAAATTTTTTTGGGGGTAAAAACGAGGTGGGTGCATATGGTATATTTATAGGGTGGTTTTGGAGTATTTGTTGTTCATATATCCAAGTTAAAAACTATATATGCTTACATGAAGGAATCTTGATCGGTGGAATTCCATTTCACTACAAGACACAGTATATATATATATACATATATATATATATATACATATATATATATATACATATATAGACACACACACTATATGTACGTATCAAAGTTTGTCTGGCAATTGGAGGTGAATCTGGCTTTGAAACGCCTTATAAGCTTACACGTATATGCTTCTAGGCAGTCACATGCATAGCACATGACTCTCTACATATTGTCGTTTTCCATTTCGCACAAAAATATACAACAAAAATATTTGATTGATAATTAAGTTAAACTTCCAAACAATGTTACTGTCGCAGTAAAAATATTCCTATTAGCCTAATGAATTGATAAAAATAAATGGGAAATTGCCCGCACGCACTCGCATTGCATGTTGCAGGTTTTATCACATTACCATCATGCAGTTTGAATATATGTTGGATTGACTAGGTATGGGATGTGGTTTTTAACGGGTACCCAATTTAGTTGAGATATGTCTGGATCCACCGGTGGTAGTTGCCGCATTCTATCGTTTATATAAAATAGAATATATGTGAAGATGGTTTTCCATATGGTTCAAACGCTAATAATTATTGGTTCAACAACTATATATATCATGCATGCATATAAAAAAAATATCCCAATTTTCATGGGAATAATCAGTTATTTCATTTGGGATGTACAGCTGAAGTTCTGGAAGATTCCTATAATGTAAACTGGAGTAGAAGGACATAACCTTTATAGCGTAAAGACAACGTTAACAAAACAAAAATGCTAAAGAGTTGGATTGTTGTACTAGAGCTATGAGAAAAATTCTCTTATATATTGCCATTGATTCTTCGCATATGACAAGAGTTTTCTGGGACTTTGAACACGTATTGTTCCGATGTGAAAGGAATAAAGAGCAGATAGATGTTTCAAATTCTGTAGGAATTAAAATACTATAATTTTATATGTAACCAATTTAATTGAGATGTTTTAACTATCTTTTTTTGGGAGTTTGCTCCTTTCTATTAAAAAAGAAAAACATTACATGTAAAAGAAACTAAGGAGTGTAATAATGCTAATCATATTATCACTAGGCGGAGACAGTGCCAAATTTTTGCAAAAAATTTTCTCTTTTTTTTTTTTGGGGAAAGGTTTTTAAGATCTATTTTAGGGACTGATTTTCAAAAGTAGAGTTTCAACTTAGTCTTTTAATGCTAGTTTCTTGTAGTAACGGGTAGTTTCCTGTTTGCATTTTTTTTTGCGCTCTGGATGGCCTTTAGGGATGCATTTCTTTCCTTCTTTAACTTTGCAATCATTTTTTTTTTAAACGAGTCTGCTAGTAAATGCCAATTAATCGAGATGCGTTACCATAGTCTTTGATGTCAATTGCTCTTTCTTTATATTTATTTTTTAAAACATATTTTTCTTGGGTGATGAAAAGATTTCATATGTAATGTTTGACAAAATCAATTTTAACCAAAATTTTTAACTATTACAGTATAAAGCTTTTACATACTATAATATAATATAAAGCTCTTACATATTATATTATAAGAAAAAGTAAACTATAGTATAAAGTTCTTACATGCCACAGCTTTTAATTGAAAAGTTTTAGTTTTAGCCACATTTTTTAAACATTTTTTAGTTTATTTTAGTTATATATATGCACTTCTTAAACGTGTTTTAGTTTCTCAAGAATCACGTAAATATGTTTTTCATTAAACCAAGCCGTTTTCTGCGACTCCAGAACACCAAGAGGAGAAAAATAATTGAAAGTGAAAATTATTTGCTTGAAATTAACAAACAAACCCTGACAATCAAACAAGAAAAAAGGATGAAAAAGTCCAAAGCGATACTAGCATATGAAAAATTCTTATGCATCCTTAAACTTCTATTGGCATATTTGATCTCATTAATTTATTCTAAAAAGAGACAAGGCAAAAAGAAAAAAGAGAGAGAGAGAGAGACTCCTGTTTATTTTATGGGTTACAACTCCCTATTTGAATTAGCAAATAATCTATTTAAATTGGCATTTGGGTTGAGAACTAAAACAAGTCTAGTTCGGATTTTGAAAAGGGAAAATCTGAATAAGATTCCCAGAAAATTCATCTAAATATTGTGACAAGTCTGAGAGTACTGGAGTACCAACTTATGTGAGATGTTTTAGTCCTCTTTGATGCTAGCTGTTCTTTCTCACTATTATTATATTTATTATTTTAAGATAATAACTAAGTATTGTGACGTAATTAATCCATCAAAAACAAATTGTGACATAAAAGATTTTTGAAATTAAAATCATCGCTGTGTTAGTAGTTTCTCAGTTTTTTTCCTTCTAGTAAAAAACAAAAAAAAAAAAAAAAGAAGAGAGAAAAATTATGCATGCTAAAGGAAATTATATATGGAAACAAAAACATTTAATTTCTAATGAAAATGAATTGGTAGTAGAACAATACATTTGTTTTGTAAATTTACTTGAACAAAGAAATGATGGATAACAAATTCTTTGGACCTCTACAACTGTGTTGCATGATAAGGGAAGTATAAAATTGTGTTATTGATTCACATGACTCAATCAGGGCACAGTGTTCTTTGTAGCAAAGGATTTACGAATGGCATTTAGGATTAACATATATAAAAGTTATGAAATATGTCCTATCCCACCTTTAGTTCATTTCAGCGATAAAATTAGGTCATGAACTAGATTACCCCCAAAATGATTTAGTTTCATGCAGCATGTTGAGATCAGATTTTTACTTTTAGAGTGCATTTAGAAACACCACTTTGAACAAAAAAGTTTAATTTAAATTATTTATGTAACAATGCTTTCTTTTATAAAATTTAATCTGCTATATTTTTTTAGTTTGAATCTTTTATTTGAACCATGTTTTCAAAGATACTGTGATGGAGCCACATACTTTTAAGTGGGTGCACGTACCATACTCAACTTTTGTAGTTTTAATTTTTTACCCTAAAATTGTTTAAAAATTTTAATTGTACCCTTTTTTATAATAAAAATTATAGTTATGCCTCACTAAAATTTGAAATATATTTCATTGTATCCTTATTCAATAATCAAAACATATAACTATGCTTGTATACAATAAAATCTATTAATACTTTTTAGTATTATACCCCCACTACAAAGAGGTGATGCTCTCTTAGTTAAAAAATTGAGAAATGAAGAGAGGGGTACCTAAGAGGTACTTATTTGGATTATTATCAAACAATATAGCTCGTTCAAGGAAGTAGTAAATCTCATGCTGATGGACTAATTAGCAAGTTTATCCGAAATAATTAATATTTTCAAAATGGAAAACGTCTTCTGCAGTTTTCTTGAAATATTTTGTTAAGATATCCTCCACAATGGAGTCAAAGCACAACACAAAATGGAAATAATTTCAAAAGTTTTGACCAGATAAAAGGAACACAAGATTAATAGAGGAAAATGACAAGAAAAATGGAAACTAAATAGTCCAAAAAACCAAGAAGAGTAAAAATATTATGGGGATAAACACTTAGGCCGTCCAAAGTGGAGCAGAAAGAAAGCAGACATTATTGTTGGGCCATTTTGCGTACCATAACAAAAAATGATGTTTTCCTTGAACATGTTCATTTTTTATGATTTGTTAAAAGTTCCCATTTTGATCCCCCCACTGCACTGAGTTTCTTACTTCTTAGTCCATACCCATTTAGGAAAGTGGAAGCTCCATTTTCCCTTTCAACAAATTTTGCTATAATATTATAGGGCCAGTCAAGTGGATATCGATGACATTATATATTAATATTTGCAATATGGGGCCAACGTGTTTGCCAGTATCTAAATCCCTGCTTCTCGTCAAAAAAAAGATTTTTTAAGTCCTTGTTTTCCTTCCAAATGGCAAACAAAAGTGCAGTATTCTGACCATTAAACTCTGACTATAATTGCTCATATTGTATATGGAGATGGAAATCATTTGTCTACCGACGTAATGACGTGAAAATCAAGTGTTGATTCCCTTGTGATCATGGTGCGGTGCGTTTTCAAATATATGTGGGAAAACATATTTCGGCTCTAACAAGAAAAATATGAATGCGTCTATATACACACACACATATATATATATATATATTATATAACACTTAATCTTAAGTTTAATATATGTTAGCTCTGCTGTTTAAATATATATATATATATAGAGAAAGAGAGAGAGAGAGAGATGTTAGTTGTAATTTGATCGATACAATTAAGAGGTCTAATTGGTGGAATTTCCTGAATACTTGTCAGTGAAAGATTGGTCATAATTTTTAATTGTTTCTTTGATCTAATCAGATGGAAAGTATTAAATATTTGTCATTAAGCAAATTTTTTTAAATAAGCAAAAATTTTATTAAAAAACACAGAAAAAGTCTTACACAAGTATCAACGCACAAGAATAATAAAGAAAAACAAGAAGCCAAAACGCAAATAAAACAAATACAAGAATTATGCAGCAAAGAAGAAACCTACGAGAATTAAAGTGTGGCAGTCCCAACTTCGGCACTTTTTAGAAAGAAAGAAGAAATAATGTAGCTATTTGTCATATATTTATAATTTTCTGGCAATCATTCATCATCATCAATAAATATTTGATAAAATACAGGTTATGAACACATTACTTTTGATCCACTTTGATATGTAAAAATATAAATATAAATATAAATCTAGTTTAGGTTGATCTTGAGAATATATATGTATATATTTTCAACAGAAAATCTTCGCAATAGTGGTGTCGTAAAAATATTGTTATCTATTATAGGGTATACTTATTGTACGGGTACGGTTAATGGGGAAATTATGGGTTCAAATTCTGGTTATAGCTGGTGTTGTATATTAAACAAAAAAAAAAAAAAAAATCCAGAAAAAAAAGTGAAAGTCAGCACCGCCAACGTGGTTTATGACATTCTGCACTCTAATGTGTTCCTATATATGGAGCTGATGATTGACTACTTTGTGTTGGTTTGCAGCCACTGTTTGGATTTCGATCCTCTTCCAATAACGCCAGTCTATATTTCAGTCTATTTGAGGCACAAAACTCCCTGATCTTATCAGATATATTTCAGTCTGATGTATAGATGTTTTTTTTTTGTGTCGAGGTAAATAAAAAGGTGCTATAGCAGTGATTGGATGTATGAGTGTATACATTTGTAATCCACCAGAGTTCAGTACTTATTAGTTTCATGCTATAAGTCCCAGTCCCCATACCCAAAAAAAAAAAAAAAAAAAAAGGAAGAAAAAGTCAACGAAATTTACAGATTCTTTTGAACTATTACTTCTGTCATCATGCCCCTCAACTTTTTAATGTGGTATTTTTTTTTGGATAAAATAACACTTTTTATGTATGTTATAAAGATAAATTCATATGTATTTTCCTTACTCTTAATAAACACAATTGAATTAGGGCTTGTTCTTCAATATTCCTCCCTTTAACCTTTCTTTTGAGCAACTACTTCAAAGATAAGATAAATAAGAGTTCAAATAATTCTTTTGGAACGAAGACGATTCCTATTAACCCTTAAGTATTATATCTAATTTTTAATTATTAAAAAAAAAATGGATCAACAATTATATTTACAAATATGATTCTAGATCATAGTAGATATGTTTTAAAGTCCGAGGGCTGATACAAGTGACATAGTTGAAAGGAAATTTGTATATCGAAAGATAAAGAACTTTTTTTAATTTTTTATTTTTAATGTATAAATGTCAGCAGATATAAGCTTTAATATTAATGAATATACCCAAAGATCACATTCCTTATCAAGCTCTCCACCCCCATTAATATAATTACCAAAGAAAATAAAAGAATAAAAAATAGTTTAAAGATACAAATAATTAAAGTTACTATTTTAATTTAAGAATAATTTTCATAAATGTTATTTTTTAAAAATTATTTTTTTAATAAATGTAACACATATTTAAGTGTGACATAACTTAAATATGTAATATATGAGTTGTAGTGTGATACAATTTTTTAAGTGTAACATGAATATGTGAACACAATTTTCAAGAGTATGACATAATATATAATTTTCTCTTATTTGAATATGACTTTTCAGGTATCTCATATTTGCAGGGAGAAAATCAAGTTGTGGATAAATTGACATTTTTTATAATTAACAAAAATCGTTCTCTTTGGTGGTTTTCAATGTCGAAGTTCGTTCAGTCTTTCACTGTTAGTGATGGCAGGGGTCTGCCTGCTTACAGATTTAAGTAATGGCAATGATTATGCAGTCTTTTTCCTTATTCAAAATTTTCTCTTTGGGTTTTAACTGAATAAGGTTTCAATGAGGCATATCCTATGCAGGTTTCCTCTTAGGAGTAGTTCTTGCTATTTTTGAGCCATTTGTTATGTAATGTTGGAATTGGGCTTCGTTACTATTTTTATTTTATTTTCGTTTGGTCGTTGTTTTGCTTTTGGAGTGTTTCAGAAACATTTTTATATTATTATTTTATTTTATTTTATTTTATTTTAATAATAACTACAACAAATGAAAGATTAGACGACACCTATTTAATGTCGTTATATAAAAAACACAATAAAAGAAATTCTGTGCTTTGAAAATTCATATGATAACATTAGATAACAGTTTTTAAGAAATCGTCATATAATATTCTCGAAGAAATTTAAAAATAGACCAGATTTTCTCTTCTTATTCTTTTTCTAAAAAATTTTAAAGTTTTCCATCTTCTACTTAAATTTCAAATATTCTTTTCTATTTCACTCTATCTAATTTACAAAGCCTAAAGCTTTTCTCTTAAATCCGATCTTCTCTCTCTAAGTTTTCTTTATCTCTCTCTTCCTCATCTTCTAACTCTCTCTTTAATTCTATTCTCCCAACACTTAACAATTTTCTTCAAAATCCTTCTTTCATTTTTTCTAAACTCGTCATATCCTCAACCACCGCTATCAATATCCTTATAACCATGTCCTTAAATCGTCAGCTACCCTAACTATTTGTCATATCTGTCACTGTCACCATAGCCGTCTCCACTACCCATAGAGCACCAAAATTTATATACTTTGCATTCTTTAAATTTAAGTTGTTTTGTTTAGATTTATAGTTTTTCTTTGTATTTGATTAAGTATTTTTTATTAGATTTTGTAGAAAAACTTTATTTATGGTTTTACAAATAAATGTATTATATGCATATTGATTATACTACAAGATTTAGATGTCACTTGAAAAGTGACATCTAAAACTTTAGACGTCGCCTAGAAAAGTGACAACTATGTGAATGCAGCTAAAAGAAAACGACGTCTAATCTATCTTTAGATATCATCCCTTCGGGTGACGTCTAAAGTTATTTTTAAAAAATAAAAAAAACTTGGGGATTATTGTATCTCCGTAACACAAATGGAAAATGTTGAAAAGAAAAATATGACCAACCGTAAGGTCCAACACCTCTTAAAAGACTTTCATAGACAAATATTGGTCCTTTTAATAAATGTTCCAAACAAAACTTGGCTTTCTTTGTTCAGATGGTTTTTCTTTTCTTTTTGTTTTTTTGAGGCCATCAATCTCACTTATTACATCAGCACCACACGCTAACCCCATTTCATATTTTGCAGTTGTGATTGATGTTCAATCCTCTGTCTTCAATTGCTAATTTCTCTTGTAGAGGCTCGCCTAGAACCAAAAAAAAAAAAAAAAAAAAAACATAAATTAACAGATACAAAGATAACAAATTCCACAGAGCAAATTACCAGAACAAGACAACACAATTTAACATGAACAAACTCTATATACAGCTTTCTCCAGAAACTCATCAAATGTCAACAAACATAAGAAACAAAAAGAATAAAAATTAAAGCCCTAAACTTTGAGGCAAAAACATTGAGGGTTTTCTGACCTCTTTTACAAGTGAAGATTTTTCTGGTCATTTCTTTTCACTGACAAGAGCAAGACTCGTCTCCCAAGACAAACCACAAATATCTCCCCCTCTAACTCCTTGCTTGAAACATTGCAACGCTAAAAAAAGACATCAGTAATGATTGAAAATAGAAAATAGGGAGGAAATTGGGATTGAGAATGAACAAGAGAGGTAGAGTCACAGAAAATGCGTGGACCATATAGAGGAGAGAGATATTGAGGCAATTGAGAAAGAATCAGGGGGGGATATTAATTAAGTTTATGTGAATAATATTTTAAAATATTGTTCTTTTAATAGTTTTGGAGAAAACATATTTATTTTTTTAATTTTAAAGGCTTTTAATCATAATTTTTATGTGAATAATATTTTAAAATATTGTTCTTTTAATAGTTTTGGAGAAAACATATTTTTTTTTTTAATTTTAAAGGCTTTTACATGTCACAAAGTTGGATATGACGATGTTTTAGCTAACTACCATCCTATTTTTAGATGAGCTTTAACATGATCAGTCTGCAGTAGTGAGGATATGGTTGCTAGTAGTACCAATCTAGTTTGGATATACTAGAAATTTTTTGTGCCAGTTATTCTTTCTTGTAGTTTATTAAAAAATCATAAAAATTTTTTTTGCCACTAACGTCTTTTGCCCTGGACTTTTTAATAAGTAACGATGGGCTATAAAACCTTTTTGCTTAGTTCCTAAAATTTCACACTTTCAGTTATAAATCGATCCTATTATGATTAATTTTAATTAATTCCTTTAGTGAATTGTTCTCCATTGTTTCATTATATTTCTTTCCATCGTTCCGTTATAGTAATGCCACAAAACTAACTCCATGTTCACCCTAACAATAATTGGAAGATAAACATATAGGAAAAAGGTATGGATGATATCATGAAATATGACTATTAAGCAATTTAAGAAAAATAAAATAATGAAAAGACCCAGTTGACCTAAGTGGCTGTAAATTGAAGGTCGCGCATATATAAACATGGCTTGCTATTGGAAGACTATTTCTGCTGCCTGGAGAAATCAAGACCTTTATAATTGCTTATGTCTTTTCATGCCTACGATTTTTCCTACAATTATCAATCAGAGAATGACAGAGTTATAGCTCAAATGTGGCAGACAAAATTAGGGTTTCTCCCACAACAAAGCCACGACATATAATTAATTAATTAATTCCTTATTATATATAGTTGTCTCTTAAACTAATATATATTATTATTAATGGAGTTAAATTAGTGGATGGTCCCAATATAACCCAATTGATCCTCTGTGGGCGGTGATGATGGAGTGACGTGCACCTTCTTGTTTTTGTATGATTTGTCGCTTCATGGGTCAACCCTAGTGATTGGCCTAAAATGAAAATTCAACTAGCTAGTACTACTGCTTGCGTATATATATTTTCTTTTTTTCAATCGAGTTGATTACGACGGGTTTAATTTGTAGTTTTAATCTAAGGTGATGAATTACGCAACCGATGTCATTAACTCCTTGGTTGAAAAAAAAAGGAAAAGAAAAGAAAGTGAAGTGGGAAGAGAATCCAATATCCTAGAACAATACGAAAGCGCTCATGGTTTTCTAGGAATTCTAACCAATTACTACTTCCAACGTTAATCCCTTACACACACACACACATACTAGTTGAACCGTGAGAGCGAAGATTTTATCAACATATTAAGTCTCATTTCCGTATTATTATTATTATTATTATTATGTATTCATATAATAATAGAGGCCTCAATTGTCACCTAATACGCAACTAACATAGACTTCTTTATAGCTATCATTTTAAAAATAATAAAAATTGCATAATAAAAAACTAAATATAGACACATTTATATTATATATATTTTAATGGAAACATGTGGAGAAAAAACTATTTAAAAAAGGTATATTAAAAAATAATTACAATATGGAGGATCTTTTGACAAAAAAACAAAAAAACAAAAAAAACAAAACAAAAGGAACCGAGCACAAGCACATATGGAAAAAAAATGATGTTAATAAGAATACAATAAAAAAAAAAAGGCACATTTCAAAGTTCTTCCAAAAGATTACGTTAAAAAGAATGCATTTATTAAAAATATTAGTTAAATGATAGGATGAAAAAGCTTTTAAAAAGAGACACAATTTTTTCAAGAAAAAATTACTATAGTGTGCTAACTAGAAAAACCTAACAATATTATTTTAATAGTAGCAAATAAGAGTAAAAAAGTATTCTAAAAAACATTTAAAAAATGAAATTACAGATTAAAAATAAGATATTTGGAAAGAGTTATTTTAAGTTGAAAGAATTTCTTTGATATAGTAAAATGATAAAACAAATAAAGAAGCAAAAGAGAAAATACGGGTAACAAGTTTAAAAAAGATGTATAAGGCGTCTAGTGAGTGTAGTTAGAACTGAAACTTTTGAACTAAATAGTATGTAGGATCTTTACACTGTAGCTTATTTTTTTGATCATTATAGTATATGAAAGCTTTATCCTGTAACAACCAAGAGTTTTGGTTAGAACTGATTTTACCAACATATTAGTATAATTTTTTTTGTTAGAAAGGATATTTTTTTTTTGAGGGTGTGAAGTTAAAAAAAAAGAAGAAGTTGAGATAGCAAAAAAAAAAAAAAAAAAGGCAAGGTTAAGAAGGAAAAAAAAAAAGGGGAGGGGGAACAAATCGTCAATGACAAATTGTTCCACATTTTTTCATTAAGTGCCGCACGGTACTTTTAAAGATCGTATAGATTTCCAACGTTAATTGGAAGTACAGCAAGCTATATATACTTAGATGCTTATATTATTCTTCACTATTTTCAAAGTGGACCGTCAATATATGCTTTCCATTTTTTCGGTTGATGTGATCTATAATTAGCGGATGATATATGCTTTCCATTTTTTCGGTTGATATGATCTATAACTAGTGGATATTTTACACTTAATTCAACCAAATATTGAATCAATCTACCAATTTTCAAAATTCATTTTTTATCGTTTAATTAACGCAATACCTTAGACTCATCACATAGCTAATTTCTTTTTTTTAAAAAAATTAAATAAAGAGATACATAGGAGTTGAATAGAGATCTAGCACCTCTCAATAAAGTTGATAACTACTAAGTGGGTGTTTGGAAGGGTGGTGACAACCAGTGGTAGGAACCATTTTTACTGTAGCATGTGAGAGCTTTATGCTGTAGCAATTTTTTTTATTGTTACTGTAGAATGTGAGAACTTTTTACTGTTTATAACTGATTTTGTGGTAGGAACTGAGTGATTCTCACCAATGCCAAACACCCCTTAAGAAAGTTAATCAAGACTCCGTCCTATTTTATCAAATAATTAAAAAAAAAAAACATAAACAAGTTACGAATCTACTCAAAATGGTAAACCCAACAGAAAAAAAAAAATTACACAGCTTATTTCCCTTTTTCTTTTTTTCTTTTCGACATTTCATACCTTAATTTTACAGCCTTACGAAAGTGTGACGTTTCCATCTCGTCAATATAACTGTGTAATTCTGCCCCTGCCAAGTATGACCTCGTCATTATAAACATATTAGTTTTTATTTTATTTTATTTTATTTCATTTTTTATTTAGGCTGTATAGTTTTTCAGCGCAGAGTGGATTTGCAATGAACAAAATTTTGAGATTATCATTTACACGTTCAATATTGCAATCTTATAATTTTCCAAAAAAAAAAAAAAAAAAACTTGTAATGAATGAATAAAAGTAACGTTTGATGAAATTAATTCTTGAAATTGCTTCACTTTATTTTTTTCCTCTATTGCGTTTTACCAATACATACCATATTACTATAGATTAATTCGATAATGACTTGTTGAACAAGGAGCAATTTCTTGACCTTTACTAGCTAAAGTATTTTGGAATATATTGTGTTATACTTATCAAGCTCGAATACTTTGTATGATAGCATATTATACAAGCTTGTATGGTAGGATATACTTCTGGTCTTCATTTCGTTGGGTTGCGTGTCAAACGAGGACTAATATAAGAAATAAATTTATTGGTTGAGTTTTATATATGTCATATATATTACGTGAATGGTGAATTAATTTATTCTTAGGAAGTACATAGCATTGATTTGATTATAGCTAAAAAGTATTCCGTGGATGAGGTAAGGTTAAAGGGAACGTCTCATGTTAAATCCTGAAAATAATTAGTATTGTTCCAAAAAAAAAAATATTCCGATCAAACATGAGCACCCGTCACATGGAATTTAATGTGAGGATGATTAAGCATAAACTGGTTTTCACTAAGGAATACTGTTATACAAAAAAAAAAAAAAAAAAAAAAGAGAGGAAGTATTCAGATCAAACTGGTGTTTTTTAAACTAGTCCTTTGTGTCTATTTCTTTAATTAATTTGTTTAATTAAGTTTTGGTGTTGTTTATGTGAAATCTACAGAGTGTTTATACATACACACACGTACAATTTACTTACAATATATATATATATATATATATATATAGAGAGAGAGAGAGAGAGAGAGAGAGTATTATATAAAATGTATACATATGCATCGATACGGCATTAGTTACTTTCGTAAATCACAAAATTTTGCATAAATAAGCAAAATTAAGAAGGACAATTATGGTGCTTAAAAAAGCCATTTATGTGTGTGATTAGCTGTATATTTTTTCAATTCTCTTATTTTTTAGAACTCGGTACTTGTATTATCTTCTTAAACATTTCAGTTGAACTTATTAATAGTTTCAGTATAGTTAGGATTGAGTCTCTATGTGTTGTAGTCTTTTTTATCTAAATTAGTGTTTGTATTTCTCTAATTTAGAGTGCAATTACTATTTTCCAAAACAGATTGACATTTACTTTACTAGGTCTGAATTCTGAACTTGGACTGTGGCTATTGAAGAATCATGATTATGCTCGCACAGCTAAAACAGCTTTTGATAAAACAACTAAAACAGCTATTGAAGAATCTTGCATGCACACACGCATGATTTTTAGACTGTGGGAATTTATTGTCCAGGTTTAAAAAAAAAAAAAAACCAAAAAAGAACATAAAAATTAAGGTAATATCAAACGACAAATCAAAAGCATAAGAATATAAATATTATAGCTGGAGGGCTTGTCTTAGTAGTAATTCATTCTTATCTCTAATACTAAGGACTTGAGTTTTATCCCCTTACAGCTCTAACCCAAGTTCCAAAAAAAAAAAAATATATTGTTTTGTTAGTTTTCAACAGAATACAAATGATAAAGAATTGCTATCTAAGTCATGATTTGGAGGCTTAACCATTCCTTTTAATTTATATATTATTGTAATTTAAAATTCTTGTTTTATTGAAGGATGTTTTCATTTCGTATCGTATATATGACATATATTACACACAAACACACACACACATATATATGTAATGTTTCCACCATCTCCTTCGTGTTATAATTTCGTTCCAAACTTATTTAAAGAAAAATGAACAAATCAGATCCATGTATTTAAACTTTCTTTGAGTTTGTTTCTTTGCTAATTAACAGAAGAAAGTTCTCTCTGATGAACAACTTCTCATCATTTAGCTATAAACAAAATATTTCTTCCAACATAGATTACAAAAGGAAAATTACATTGATAGCCCTTCTCTTTTTTCCAATATAACAGTAATATTGCTTCTTTTGGGAAGCATTTTAGAAAAACAAGTTTAATTTGCTACAGTATAAAGCTCTCACATTCTACAGTAGTTTGTTATAGTGTAAAGCTTTCACATATTATAATTTTTAAGTTTCAACTTCAAGTTTTAAATGATTTATTAAACATACCCATATAGCCTTAATAATGGCGTTTAAAAAAATTTACGACATTAAATTTTTTGAGAATACTTAAAATACCGCTATAATAGTGGAAAACATTTTCAACCATCAGTAAATGAAAATTTTACTCTTCTAACATTTTACAACCAATATATTTTTAGGGAAAAAATTTAATATTTATCAAGGAATTTTTGGGTTATTTATCTTTTTATACCTTATTTTAGGTTTATTTAAATATTATACATTCGGTATTTGTTCTCATCAAATACATATCTTTATATTAGATGTAATACACAAATTTATATATTTTCCTAATTATTCTTTAATTTTGATATAAAAATTGCCCACAATACCGTTGAATAGAAAAACAAGAGAATTTTAAAATTTAAAAAAAAACTTTATATTAAGTTTTTTGCATCAAAATAATAGAATAACCTCAAAATAACTGTTATGTATATTTTTTATTTTTGTTTTCTTCCGATTCTTTTAAAACTTTTGATTTTTTTCTCTTTCATTTAACAATAATTTGATTATTTTAAAGATCAAAATCAACTATTGACCGAGATAAAGTATATATTAATGTATTAAATATAATATGAATGTATACACTTGATGAGATAAAAAGCCAAAATTATAGCTTTTGAAGTAACTTAAAAACAGAGGGTATACAAAATAAATATCCCATGATTTTTATGTAGTTTATTTTCTCTAATCAAGTTTTTTTAGGCTATATTAATTATAAAATATTTCTAGAAATATGTTTTTTTCTAAGGAAAAACGTTAAAGTTATCTCTTTCTACTCAAAATGACCGAAAAATATCAACTCCTGGCAAATAAAAAAGAGAGAAAGATATCAAGAAGTGCATATTTCCGAGCTTCATGTATATAAAAATAAAATACAAGATATATGAATATTGAAACTAACCTTCTAAAATTAAAAAAAGATTAATTAAATTTCTCGAATATTTTGAATATTGGGAGCAACTAAATGTTTGATATAAGGCGACAAGAAAGAAAATAACAAAAAAAAAAAAAAAACAGATGATATGGAAAGAAAAAAAATAATAGAAATAGGTCTACAGAAACTGAAGCAAAATAGAAAGGTAGACAAAAATAGTTGGAAGAGAAAACAAACATATGAACAAACTAAAAAAAGGGAATTGAAAGAGTTCTTTTCATTAAAAGAGAAACTTTTCTTTTCTTTAAAAGAGAAACTTAGTCTAGTTTAAAGAAAAAGGAGAGATAGAAAATTATACATTATGCTATATTTTTAAAAAACGTATTTATTTATGCCACATTTAAAAGATGTTGTGCCATACTAATATTCATATTGCTTTTTGTTTTAAATAATTTGTCTGAGTTGTTTAGATTTTTTTCCAACCAATTTAAATAGACAAATCCTAATATTTTCTCAACTATCTTTTCTTCTTTCTCTCTTATATATCTAAATATTTTTTTTGGCATAATAAATTTCAAACATAAATTTTAAAAGATGAGATTTATAAAAATTCCCAAAAACAGAAAGAGAGAGAGAGAGAAAGAGAGAGAGACTTAGTCCAATTGAAGAAGCCCACTAGTAGCCCAAAGGCTTTAGAGTGCCCACTCTGGGAGGGCGCCAGAGGCTACAAAGTATGATATGGTTTAGCTTCTTTAGTGGCGGCAAGTTCTCCCATTGGGTCCAACACGGATGATTTGTTGATTTTTGTCTAAAATTATTCATGACTGACACGTATTTTATTACAACAACACCAATAGCAATTCTTAAAGAAATGTATTTCAAAACATCCTTATATATAATCATCATTAATATATACATATATATAATATATGTGTGTGTAAAACAAATATATTCAAAAACCATAAACAAAGTACAAACTAAATAAGAAATTAATTATACAGAAGCAAACCTTTAGAGATTGTATTGTATTGTATTATATTGCATTATATTATATTATATATAAAAAATACAATACAATACAATACAATACGGTGTCCTAAACAAGTCCTTAAGAGTTCTAAAAATACTCCGATTCAGGTGGTCACCGTGGTAGCAACAAACATGGTGGCGAGGTAATGACAATGGTGGCGGGCTTGGTCATTGGGATTGCAAAGGTGGTAGCGACAACGATGCCTTAAAGAGTGAGAAGTGCACAAGAAATGAAGGGGACGTGGAAGAAAAATTATAAGGTTTGGGAGGGGAACGAATTAGAGGGAGGAGAAGTGAGGGAGAGAGAGAGAGAATCTAGCAAGAAAAAAGATTCGAGAGAAAAATTTAGAGTTTGTAAATTAAGAAGAGGAAGATTACTAGGAAAAGGAAGATATGGAAGAGAGTGCTTAATTATAGAATAGGAGAAAAACTTTTGAGAAAAAGAAGCTACTATTAGTGTTGTTATTGTTGCTGCTGCTATTATTATTATTGTTATTATTATAATTTGAAAAGTGATGAAATTAGAAGCTGGTTTTTGAAAACCTATCATTTTATTTATATGTACAAATTTTCAAAATACAGAGATTTTTATGCTTTTTTTTAGTATATTAGACAATATTTTTCATAATACATCGCAAAATAAACCTCGTTCAATCTTCAATTTGTAGTAGTGATATTACTTAATAAATGTTATTACTTAAAAATATTAGAAATTTTGATTAAATTTTGTATTATTTTAGTTTATGAATTTTATCCTTATTAGTACCCCATTGAATTTCAATTTTAAGATTTGTCACTGAAAAAAATGTTATTTGAATATAAGCAAATAAGTTTCACTCAAAATAATTATTTAATTTCTTTAAAAATTTTTAACAACAACTTCCTTTTTGTAAAAACGTTATTAAAAGTGACACATTTAACAATGGTTTCTATAAAAACCTTATCTAATTTATGTGCCTCTTTTTGTGTAGTCTATAACACGAGTTATTTTACACAAAATCTTCAATCTATCTTCTAATTTTAGTGTGTGCAAAAATTAAAAAAAAAAAGGGCATACCTCTCATGGTATTCGAATTTCCTTTTCCATAAGTCAAAACGCTAGGCTATACAACATCATTAGACACTAGGAAACAATAATGGTATGTCAAAAGGAGGAGGTAGCAAGTCAGCAACACAGCCATGGGATTAGAGAGCTGCAAGATTGGGAGTTTTGGAAGTCAGTACCTGTGGTAGTGCATTGAGCTCCACGGCTACTAGATGGGACCATGATGTTGGGTTGAGGATTTTCAAAAGATGTACAATGCTTGGCATTGCAGCTCCTAGTCGCAATTTAGTTTTAATTTTGAGAAATTAATCTCCTTTTTTTTGTAGTCCTATAAGTAGGAGATGCTAGGGCTTACTTGTGTAACTTCGCAAATATAGAGAGAGTGTGTGTACTTTTCTTTTGTAAATATTTTTATCATATAGTAAATTTCTACAACATCTAAAAGTAGACAGAGCTCTCATGTCGAGAGTAATTCACTACAAATTTTGTATGTGTTCTATTTTTTATTATTCAATGTACCTTTTTTGCTCTTAGTATAATTAGAGTGTCTAATTCTCAAAAGCTGGTATCAAAACCATTGGATTTGAGCAAGAGCTTTGGCTGGCGACAAAGGAACTGCACTCAAAATTACTAAATTTGACGATATAGACTTCGCATTCTAGAAGACGCAGATGGAAAATATCTATACAATAAAAAGTTGTGCTGCCTTTTCTAAACAAGAAACCATAAGGAATGAAGGATGTGGAATGGAGTCTCCTTGACAAGTAGGTTTTGAGAGTGATCCGGTTGATCTTGTCAAAAAATGTGAGTTAAATTGTGACAAAAGAGACAACCATTGCAAGGATAATGAAGCTGCTATTAGATATACACAAGAAGCCTTCTGCAAATAGTAGGGAACATCTCATGAAAATTGTTCAATATGAAGATGATAGAAACAACACTGGTGGCGGCAAATGTTAATAAATTTAGCATGATTGTTAATTAATTGCCTTTTATTGAGATTGATTTTGTTAATGAAGTACATGCCCTTGTTCTTTTGGCATCTCTCTGCCAAACAGTTAGGAGCCTATAAGGGTTGCAGTTAACAATTCTATAGGCAAAGAGAAGTTAATATTCAATGACATAAGGGATCAGATTCTTGAAGAGGAGGCTAGTAGAAAAGATTCAGGTAGCTTCTGCATCAACATTGAATTCTACCACAAATGACAACAAAAGAGGTAGAACATTTGAGAAGAACTCCCAAAGGACTGGCAAAGGAAAATCAAGGAATGATAGAAGCAAGTTAGGACCAAGAGGAATTTGGAATACTAGCTTTATGGCAAAATTGGTCATCTGAAGAAGAACCATAGAGCACCAAAGAAGAATGAATATAAAGGAAAAGAAAGTGCAAATACTGTCATAGACAAGGTATAGGATGCCTCATTCTTATCAGTTTATTGTTCAGTTGAATTCTGGGTGCTAGACCCTATAGTATCCTTTCACACCATTGTACACCATGAGATCATGGAGAGTTATATTGTTGAAAATCATGGAAACATTTATCTAGATAATGAAGAACGTTTTGATATTGTTGTTATTGGTAATGTCAGATTAAAGATGGCAAATGAGACCATTTGGAAGATTCACAAAATGAAACATGTGCCAAAACTAATGTGTAATTTGATGTTGATAAGATAACCTAATAATGTGGGTCATAATGTGACTTCAATGATGGTGATTAGAAAGTTATGAATGGAGTCATGGTTGTTGCTCGAGGGAGTAAAACCAGAACTCTTTACATCACTTCTAGTCGTAGATAGTTGTATTTGCAATTCTACTTCAAATTTTGAATAATAGCACCGTGGGCTCAGATACATGAGTAAGAAGGAATAAAAGTGCTTCTTTATAAAGGAAAGCTACCTAGTTGAAATCTATGGAGCAAAGGTTGCATGAAGGTTGTATTTTCAGCAAACACAAAATGGCTAACTTCTCCAAAAGAGGTAGGGAGCCAAAAGCAACAATACATAGTTGGTTTATACTAACGTGTAGGGGCCTTCTACTATCCCTTGGACGCTCCAATTACTATGTGATATTTATTGATGACTCAAGAAAAAAGATAAGGGTTTATTTCCTAAGGAACAAATCTAATGTGTTTGATGCTTTTAAGAGATGAAATTGATGGTTGAGTATAAGATAGATTTGAAGGTGAAGTGTTTGTAGTCAAATAATAGGGGAGAGTATACTGATAATGCCTTCAAAAATTCTATTGCTAACAATATCATAAGATGAAGAAGACCATTCCCTGGAAGCCTCAATAAAATGGTGGGATAAATAGAACTCTAAATGAGCATGCCAAGGGCATGAGATTGCACGCCAGGCTACTATTCTGGGCTAAAGCGGTTAGCATTACAACCTATTTGATCAAAAGGGGTCATTCAACACCATTGGATTGCAGAATTTTAGAGGAGGATTAAAGCGGCAATGAGGTAAATTTTTGTTACTTGAAAGTGTTTGGACTCTATCTTATGTTCACATTGATTCTACTGCTATAAGTAAACTTTATGCAAAATCTAAGAAATGTTTTTTTTATTGGCTACAGTGATACCAAGTTTGGTTATTGTTTTTAAAATGACCAAAATCAGAAGGTTGTTAGAGGAAAAAATTGATCTTTAATAAAAGAATATTGTATAAAGACAAGTAGAGCACAAATACTGAAGCCAAGAAGCCCAAGGTGACTTTTTGGAAAGACAATCCTCTGATTGAGCTGGAGAACACAAGTAATGAAGATCAAGAGAAGATAGCTTTAGAAGAGTATCAAAGAACTATGAATATATTTACTAACAAATTTGACATTAATGTAACATAATTATTAGCGAAGGAAATCCAGTTTATCCAACTTTTCAAGAATGTTAATCAATAAAAAAAAAATCAGACCAGTGTTGCCAAAGGGGTTTTAATTTGTCTTTAGTTTTTAACCTTATATGTATATATATATCAAATTATAATAAAAACAATGAGATTAAATAACATAAATACAACTACAGATCTAAAGTAAACTAGATTTGGTCTACATACAAATGACTAGAAACTTCTTAGTTTGCTTAGTCAATACAATTATGAACTTATAATTTTTTTTTTTTTTTTTTTTGTGATATGTGCAGGGACCGCTCCTATTAAAACCAAAGGAGAAACGGTCAAGCATGAAAATTAAAGTAATAGTTGGAATCCTTAGAAAACTCGATGAAATCAAATAGAGAAGTTAAAAAAGGGTGCTAGTCATTTTTTAAATATGAAGCTCAAAAACTTTCCATCACAGATTTTGCATCAATTTATTTAGTGTCAATGTGCAAGCATAAAATTGAATGAGATTTGCTTTAAGATTAATGTTGTGAATTAGAAGCCCTAGTTCTATCGAGAATAAAAAATATGCGAATGAAAAATAAATAAGAATACAGTGGTTCACCTTTAATGTAAAAACTACATCTATTTTTAGCTGCTGTAAAATAATTCACTATGATGACGATATACAAGAGAAAAATTGCTCACTCTCTCTTAAGAATTTTTCTGTAGCCTTTTTCTTACTCTTCATTTCTAAGATATATCACACACAGGAATAAACCACAACCTATCTATTTTTAAGTTTACAAAGAATAGGTAACAATACACCAACAAATGCAAAACATGTGCCAGCCTTGGGACATGAGCACGACTGTGCACTTCAGCTAGCGTAGCTAGGCAAACTTTTGTTTTTGCTTAGAATTTTTTTCCCTCGCATATAAATGCTTGATTTGATATAACTTTGAAATTAATTTTCTCGTTAATCTTTGTTTATTTTTGAGTATTTTGTGTTTTAATAGTGTGTTTTTGTTGTGTGTTTTTGAAGGTTTCAAACTGATGAGAAGAAAAAGAGCTAAATTTGAAAATTAAAATATCATTTACTCAGTCTGCAGGTCAACCGGGGGTAAAAAAAAATTAAAGTTTTGGAGATTTTTGTAGTAAAAAAGAAATTTTAGTGGAACTATTCCATGCCCCTAGACAGCAAGCGGGGCCGTAGAAAACCTTTCATGTAGCCGCGGGTTACGTGCGTGCCCCGCAGACCAAGAAACACATGGCCACACACAGAAGGAAAAAAATCTGCTGAGTCACCCAGTGCTTTGCGTGGCCACGGGCAATTGAGCTTGCTCTCACTCACATCCAGTAAGTTTCATATGAGAATTTACGCTGCGCGTGTGGCCTCGTCAAAATATCTTTGCTCCCATGCATGTTGGTCTTCTTAGCTCCATGCATGACCTAATTTGAGCCTAAAACTTCCTCTTTTCACCTTAGATACCAAAGCCAATAAATACATTGCTTAGAATACAAGTTATATTAGTTTTTCCTCTCATATTCTAGTCACCCTTTGGAAAGAAAATAGAGAGAAGCGAGAGGAGATTTTTTGTTGAAGTTCAAGGAGCATTGCTTGCGTGAAAAATTTTTCAACAGCGATAATAAGTTTCACTCTTTTCCTTCTTTCTTTTGAACTTTAGAATGATGCTAATTTATTTTTCATTTTTTAATTTCACAATTATGTTAGCTTAATTTTCTTTTGAAAAAAAGAAACGTTTACTCCTACAATGTGCAGAATCCCACACATGGTTCTTACAACAACAAATGCATTCATAACAGAAAATAATATAAATAAAAATCACAACTACATCAAGCGGAGAATATTTTTCTGTTGTTATTGGAAGAAAATGATGGGGAAAGACCGAGAAACAGCACAAGAAGTCACCATTTCAGGGTCTGCTCCATCAAGACGACTAGAGCTCCAGTTTTCCACCTAGAATAGCGAACCATAATTGTTATCTCCAACTCATAAAAGGTTAATCATGTAAAGTAGAAGGGAAAAGAGGAAACTTTGTTTTTCCAGCACTAATTTCAAATGTTCAGAGGCCGAATTCAATCAAGCAGTTGAAGGGTTAGAAAAATTTACTCATTTTTTATTAGCTGCATCACACATGACATTCCATCAATTTTTTGATGAAAAGGGGAAATATAGAGATGTGTCATAGATCGGGGTACAATAAATACGTTTTAAAGTTCGGGAGGCATATTGACACAAGTAATATAATTTAAGAAGAATTTGTAAAATTCAAGAAGACTTTGTAAAATTTATCTAAAAGAAAGTGGCGTATGTATTCAAACAAAATATAGTGACTATTTTTTTCTGCTGGGTAAATAGTGTCACTTAAGCATAGAGTAGCTAACTTTAATTTGTTGGCTCCTGATTACTTAAAGAAGATGGTTCATTAGCCTCTGTTAGGGTTTTTAAACCCTATATGTGCATATTTTTACACATGATTTTTGATTGACTTCATGGGATCAAAAGTGTTTAAATTTGAATTATTTTTTCCGCTTATTTTGTTTACCATATGCTGACACAATGTTCTAAATATGATGAGATTTGTTAACAGGATTTATGGAACTTGAAATTTGAATTTGTGTTGATCTAGTTGGTTGCTTGTATGGCAAGATAGTTTATATTTTGAAGTGAAATTTGGATTATGTGGAGTTTGTAAAAAAGGAACATTCTTTTAATAATCCAGATATGTTGCCCTGGACATTTTGTGGCATTTAAATTCGAAATTGTGCAAGATTTTCTCTTATTTTTGTTTTGAATTTAAACTTACGTCAATTTGCACTTAAATTGTATCTAGATTTATAAATTAATTGACTTAATGATATCTGTAAGTTCAGCAAGGATTTTCCAAGATAAACGCGATATTCATTTCAGTTTTAAACATCAGAGCTAACAGATTTTGTATGCAGTTTCAAATTATTTTGCATTGCAACTATTAGGTAGTGTGTGTAGAAGATTGTTGAAGTGGCAACATCTGTGAAGATCACAACTCATCCGCATAGTTGTTTTTAGAACTTTAGTTCAGAGAGAATCAAGCTTATATTCAGCAACTGAGTTCTATCTTTTTGTTGGATTAGTTAGGATCCGACCCTAGGGTTAAGAGAATGTACGTAGACACTTCCTATACCTAGGTTTTGGTTATTTAAAGGAGTCAAATTGTGACTTCCGTGTAGTGCTTGAATCTGAAAGAAAAACTCGAGTGAAAATACTAAGTGCTTTAGACTCCATTACATAGCTCTCATCCCTGTGTTGCCTTAGCACATTCATTCCAGTCTAGAAGATCCAAGAAGGAGGTGCTTGTGGATTAAAGGCTTGGAGTTACTGAAGGCAAGAAATGACGACTTGGAGTAGGACAAGAAGTCTAAAAGAGTGTGAGTCGCCGAAGGAGTACAATGGGATTCTAGTTTATATAGATTCTAGATACAATTGTAATTCTATATTTTGTAGTCATAATTAGGTATAGTAGATCCTTCTTAACTCTAATATGAGTAGCACATATGGTTTTTTCGTGCAAGGGTTTTTGACCGTGTTAAAAAACCATATCACTTTGTTCATTTTTTTTAATTTCTGCACTTTTAATCTACGCAGCTTTTGTATTCGATTATTGTACACACAAAGTACTGTTAATGTGTTATGTATGCACAGAACACCATTTATTCTGTCTGTCAGGTCTTCTAACCTCAAGAAACATAAAAGGACAAACATAGAGAAGTGTGAGGAATTTTTACGTTTACAAGATTGCAAATTAAAAATTTAAGTTAATGCTTAAAGTACTATTGTCATGATTTGTTATACAAATAGGAAATTGATCAGGAAAAATCTTGAGACTGCATATTCATCGAGACATATATATGTGATTTAGTAATCAATGTACCCAAATCATGCATGTAGGATTGCTGTTTAGTTATCAATTTAAAATGTTGTAATATTACTGCTTTTTTTTTTTTGGCTGAAAATGTAGTATTATTGTTCGACCATGTACTTAATTTCCTCATAAGAAAAATAGCTACATTTCCTCTAAGAAAAATAATTTAGGCCTCCTTCAATTTTCAGAGTCGTGAGAACTCAAAACACCCCCTTAGCATCTTTATTTCTTTTGGGTTCAGTTCAATGTTTCATGCAAGCTTACTAGGAATTGTTAGAAATAGCCCACATGAGATCTTGTGATAGTTATAACTTATATTGATTTTATATAGCTACAGTCTTATTTATATCTTGCCAAGAAAATGTCATATCCTCAACTAACAATTAAAAAAAAATTTACAAGACATTGCCCAGGCCATTGGCCGACATGTACTTAATAAAGCCTTCACCCTAACGGTACTTTTGCATTTCATCGATAAATAATTACACAAAATGATGGCTTTCAGATTTTTGGTCTTTGATAAGATAGTTCAAACCAAATATTTAAACTAAATTAGTTGAGTTTTAAATTCAAATTTGGTTTGAAAAAACATAATAATAAAGTTGGTTTGAATTACAATTTAGTTCTAACTAAATTTTCAAACTCATTTCATCGATTCATAAATTATTAAGATAATAGTATTCCAAATGCACACATTTTTATTTTAGCTGTTATGAGTTTATTACAGTATTTGAGGACACTGTTAAAACCACAAAATTGTAGTTCACAACACTTTTTTTACACTCTTATAAAATTTGAACCAAAATAATTTCAACTATAATTTTATAACAAACCGCATTTCCAATTACACCCTACATATCTAACTTCTTTTTTATTTTTATAGAGACAATGATGGACAATAGGTAGGAAGGGTTCATTACGGGTATTTCATGGAATTATGGACATTCGTTTTTTCTTCCCTACATTATGCACATTCTATGTAAAATGTAATAAACTTTTTCCCATTTCCTCTCAATTCAACATCATGCACTCTTTGTGGCAGCAATGAGCATCCAAAATTTTCCTCCAAACCCATCTTCTTGTCACGACCCTATATATATATATATATATATATATATATATATATATATGATTTCACATATATCCTTCGTTCTACTAACCATTTAGGGCCCAAACAAAGGGAATGAAATTATTGTTTGCCACTGTTAAAATCCCCTCCAAAGACACCCATATATTTATGTATATAGTACACCAATTGTTTTGGTCAGGCTAGCTAGCTAGCTGAGGCTAGAACACTATTTCGGAAAGACTGCAAGTACGTTATGTGCCTCAAAATTTAATGTATTGTCGTTTAATGTGCATCTTCATGAGTGAGATTCTGGTTTAAAAATAGTCTGAAATTTGTAGGGTTGTACATGCAGTCATGCATCCAAAATCCAGCTTTGATACATAGGGTTCGTTACTGGTTCTCACATGGGGTCTAAATTAGTTTGTCCGCCTATGTTGATATTAGTCCGACAACAGGGTCATAAGCTCTGCATATTTTTTTATTGTTTATTTTTTGGGTTAAATAGGTTATGTATACGTTAAATATCTTCTATATATCACTTATATGTCACTGCAGTACTCTGTCTACATCTACCATATATAGGGGTTGAAAAATTACGATATAATGTTCATTATTCTATTCTTCCACCGCCATCCGTACGTAGTCATGAGCGTGCCCTTTTTTTTTTTATTGAAAATTTGCATTCCAAAATTAAAAAGTACAACCATTAATTTAGACATAAAATGCCATGATGTGTATATAAAGACCTAATTGTAACTATAAACTAGCACCATTAAAAGGTTTGATTGAAAACACTTAAGGGTAATATATATACTGAGTTTAATATGAGAAAACTGAGAAAACTGAAATAACATACAATAAATAAAGCACAAACAAGGCTTTTTTAAATTTACCACTATATAAGGTAAAACAAGATATAACAAGATCGCGAGATTAATAGCACCGAGGTCTATTACAACACCTTAGAGAATGACAATCCTTGAATTAGCCAAAAAGACCATGAGGGAAAGCGGAGAGACCTTGAGATTATGATTATGTTTAGACATTGTTAAACGATATTATACACTGTTAAATGAGGAAGGTTTCAAGGAAGGTTTTGACGTTGTGATTATGTTTAGACATTGTTAAAGGATATTAAATACTGGTCCTATTAACATTACTCTTAAATAAAATTATAAATAGGATTATAATTAAGGGATAATAATATAATTATAACTTCTAGTTAATTTTAATTTTTTTCTCAATTATAAAATTATATTTATTTTTTTTGAAAATACAAATGTGTCCTTAATTCACATTTAAAAAATATGTTTGGATTCCATCTAAAATGCTTAAAAGCAAAAATGAAACGAGAGAAGAATAGTACCCATGAATGGTTTCTTAAAATTATTTAAAAAATTTAAGAAATACCAACACCATAAAACAAACATTATTTTTTGAAAGAAAAATATATGTGCTTCATGATTCTTTCGAAGGAAAACATAAATTTTTTAAAAAAATTTAAAAATTATTTAAGAGTATTTTCATCGTTTTTCTTTTTCTTTTTGTCAAAAAACGCATAGAGAGCTAAAAATAAAACATATTTTTTCAAATTCAAATGATATATATATATATATATATATATATATAGCCTTTTGAAATTAAAAGGATAAATTCAAAGAACATAAAAACCAAGAGGCTATTGTATTTTTAATGTTGATTACATCTAAGAGTGCGTTATTACTAAACTTAGCAAATCGAAAGTTTTGTTAACACCATTTCTGCTATAAGAAAACCTAAGTTAAAGGAAAGAAATGCGAACACTGCTTAACAGATAGAAAAAAAGAGAAAGAGGATAATAAAAATGAATAAATCTAAGCAAAAGCTTTTCTTTTTATGAATTTGAGTTGTGGTATTTGAACTCTACATCATTTAAATAGAGTTTATTGTAGAATTTTGGCTATGCTATATGTATACAAGACCATTTCCAATGCACATTTAGATATCAATGTTATATTTTCTACTAAAAAGTATAAAATTAGCATATTTGATGTGATTTTATTCTGTACTCTAATGTATAATACTATTTAAAATGTTATGTTTGTCTTTGGTCATAACTATTAAATCTTAAAATTTATAAAAGTAAACTTTTAATATTAAAATAATTTAAAGCAAGAATGTTGTAATTATTAATATACAAAAGTCAAATTTACCACTAGCATTAAAAATGGCATTTATATTGAAGAGTGTTTTTTTTTTTTTTTTTAAACATTCAAATGCTAAATTTACCATTAGCATATTAGTTTTACTACAAGAAGAAAAGCTCCCTCAATGATTTTTTTAAAATAGTTTTATGAAAAAATTCACACCATGCACATTCAAAAAAAAAAAAGAAATTATGCTATGCTTGGTAGACTGGTAAAGTTGGAGGAAATTTTTTTTTTGATAAGGGCTCTTGGAGAATAAAAAAAGAACATTATGGTTGATTGTATATTTCGTAAATGAATCGTTTATTGTTAATATCTTAATTACTATAAATATTTTAAAATATATTAATGAATATAAAAACTAATTTTGAAAATGAGCTTTATTTCTTTCTCAATAATTTATATTAAAACATTTCTCGATTACATATCTTCATATGGATGCGGCCAATTATTATCTTTTGTGTAGTATCAAGAGAAGAAACTTCTTATTCATTCCACATCACCTATAAATTTAATTCGTGACGGCTTTAAGAATTAAAACAATATCCAGGCCATTGATGAGAACGTAGAGAATTTCAAGGGATTAATTTCTTTTAGAAATTAAAGCACACAAGAGTCTCTTGATGCTCCACACCCAGATTAGCATCAAGGAAGGACCATCAGTGGCCTAAACCCGGTGATATCAACGACCTCTTTGCACCTCTATAAAGAGTCGAAATTAGGTGGGGAAACGGAGAAAAGATTACTGAAAAATTGGGATTTTCAGTTTACGGAATAAAGTGTTTTGGGCAGAAAAATGATAAAATTTTCTTTCTAGGTATTATTTCACAATAATATTCTTTAATAGTATGGTAGCATGATGTGCATGTGATCAATTAATAAAAGTAATAGAAGTTGTACCTTGTTGTAATTTTGAAATGTGAAGGAAGTAAATCATACAAATGGAAGTTTGAGTTGTAATGACCAAGAAAATTCATTAATTTAAATCTGAAATTAATTTCGATTTAAACAATGAATTTTCTTCGATAAATTGTATTTGTATAATTATAATAAAATGTAAATTATTTACGAAGCATATATGTACATTATGAATGCAAAATTTTTATGCAATATTGACTATTTTAAATGTGCAAATTTTACAAGTTGATTACTAAAAAATTTGTAAAAAACTTGTACAATACTCTTAAAATAAAATTTATGTCACATTAATTACAATTTTTGTGATGTAATTTTATGAAGAAGGATATGTTAATTTAAGAAGAAAGTTATGTCATAATTATATACAGTATGGAAATTGTACATTAACAAGTTATATTAACCGATAAGGATTTTGTGTCTACAGTCCAACAGTTATTGAAATATAGTGTAAAAAGACACATAGAAGTAAATGATACACAATATAGTGTAACTATATAGGAAAAATACAAACACAGATAGATAAAATACTATGATAAGAGTTAGTCAGTATGGGTAAAAAGTTAGTCAATGTAATTTTAGATTGTTAAAGCAAATATCTTTTCCATTTTACATTGATAGTATAGGAAAAATACGGTGTAGTAAAAATCACACTGCGTAAAAAGGTTGTGGGACCCTCCATAGGACACCCAAAAGGTAAACAAAGAGCCACCTCACCCCTAAAAGCATTGGTTTTCTTCGAGCGGAAGGGACAACTTCTCCAAATTCTACTTTTGTCCCAAAGTTTATAAAATTGCAAAAAACCCTAAGTGATAAACTTGTGGAAAAAATTGTCATCATTTTAAGAAAAGCTTGGAAAACAACTCTCCTTTGCTTCCTCTCAAAACCGGATCCACTACTTCATTTCCTTCCTAAAATCTTTCAAAATTTTCAACTTTCAATCAAGTTTTGATCAAGTTCAAGGGGAGGTAGCCAAAGTTAGCAAACTTTTCAAGATAAAAATCATACTTTATTAAGTAAATTTTGTTATTTTCTCTTGAGTTTTTGGGTGGTTTTTGATGGAGATTTTGTTATGTTTGCACTAAGAAGCTTTGGCCAAACTAAGATTTTTTTGTGGAGGAGCAAAAGCTAGTAAAGACAACTAGATAAAACCTAAATTCTTTAAAGTTTGTTATTCTTTTTGGAAGTTTACTATGTATTTGATAAAGTTTAGACCATGGTTTGTATAAAAGGACTTTGTAGCATGACTATGATGTATGATATGGGTTTGATGGTGACGGGTATAAATAGGAGCTAAGGTTAAGGATTTATGAGGAAAAAAGTTTTATAAATATGATTTTTAAGAAAAACTTAAAAAGTTTGCAAGAAAAGGAATTTTAATGTGAATAGAAGATGATTTACCTAACTGTGAGGAATGCAAAGTTTTGAAAATTTCAAAAGGGGCTATATTCAAAAGATATTGTTTTAAGGGATAGTTTTGAAAAATGGCTAGAAACCCTATTGTGCAGTCCAAATTCTAGAAAAGTGAAAACATAAAAGTTGTAGATCTCATCAAAATTGTTAAACATCTTGAACGGTTTGTAAAAATTTCGCTTGATTTGCGAGCTATAATCATAGAATTTTGAAATTTATGTTAAAAAGGAAAACGTTTTGAAACTTAAGAATGTGACCCGAGGACTTTAGAGAGTTTTAATCCTTATGAAAAGCGAGCCCAGTAGTATAAATTAGTCGGTTTTGGTCCTGGGGGCAAAATTATCAAAATTTTCATGGCTTGAGTTAAAATCGCAAAAGTTTTGTTAAAATAGGTTTTCCCACCAAAAAGAAAACCAACGCCCTGTTTTCTTTGCATTGCTACAAATAAGCAAGGAAATCTACATTTTTAACTAAAACCGGTTCGAAAAATTTTTAAGGCTCGTCAAAAGGCAAAATCATCATTTTCCACGAAAATGCTCCAACAAACCTAGAAACATCCAAAATAGAAGAACACTCTTTAGTAGGAATTTCTTCATATTCCATTAATGATGGAAAGACAACATGAGATAAGAGAAAATAAGTACTATATAAATAAGTACTATTTAAGAAAAACCGACATGATTAGATTAAGTATTTAAATATCAAAGTTTTGATATTGACAAGCAGTTGGTAACAAACAAGTTAGCTCATGATAGAATATTGTCTAGGTAGAATACTTAGGCAGATAATAAAGAAACATGAACTTGGTTAATGCTGTGCCAATTTCAAGTAAGTTTAAATCCCATCTATAGTGTGGAATCAAAGGTTTTTAAAAAATTGTGTTATTTATATCGTTAACTAATTGCATTTATTATGCACTTATTTTAAGTCATTTAATCATCATGTATGGTGTGTCACCATAACAAATGAACTAGTAAAATGATACATCAGAAAGGATAAGTAGGTAAGTGTCGCATCAACTTCCAACCCAAGGGAAGATTTAAGTAAATAATGTCATTATGATCTTGGCGTTTCGATGATCTTGTGCATTTGGTACCAACTCTTAGGCCCATAGTTCAAGGAAAGATAAATAGACCATGCATAAAAATAAAAAATTGTTTTGTGGGCTGTGCTTGGACTTACTAAGAAATAGCTCGCCTGATTTATTTCATACTGTAGGAAATTTAACTAAGAGGCTGAAATAGAATTATTGTTGAGGTGGTAAAACCAAATGAGCAAAAGTGTAGTCAAGGATACGGATACCACTGCAAGACTATTTTCACTGTGAATTATATATTTTAAAGTATGTTATTCTAAAGAAAACTATTTAATTACTATAATTTGAAATATAAGTAGAACAAGAATTACACATCTTGTTTGGAAAAGATATGTTTATGAAAAAGGTTAACATATGTTAAACGTATTTTATATGTAAGAAAAAGGTTGCTCTTTTCTATAACCTAAATAAGGTTAATAAAGATTAAATGAACGTTAAGTGATGGTCCAAAAAATTGGGTCGTCACACGAGTAGCGTATTGCTATAGTACTAAAAGTTTGGAAAGTTTTCATAAGTTTTGAGCTATTTTGAATTTTAAGATTATTTAGAAAGTTTATTTTTGTTTTATAATTTACCTTGTGATTACTTTTAATGAACAAATGTGTATATTTTCTCAATGAAGGTTTTTTTTTTTGAAAGGTTTCTCAATCAACATTTAATTTTGACTACAAATGAAAAGATCCCTGAAATAAACAAAAAGAAAAAAAATAAAGATTTTCTTACAAAAAAACCCTAATCACTAAATTAAAAAACAAGAAACAAATATTTTTATTTTAAAATTAAATTTAGTATACTTTTGTATTTTCTTCTTGTTAGGGTAGTTTGATCAATTAAAGGTATACATACCTATGACATGCAATACTCCTGAAATAATAAAAAATAAAAAGTACTTTCTAAATAAATTTAAAAATTAAATTTGGGGTAGAACAATTTAAAAATCTTTAAACTTTATCATGCTTGATACTTACATTGGGTCATGTTTTAATACTTCCCTTTAATATTCCTCCATAAAAAAAAAAAAAAAAAAGAATTCCTCCATCAAAAAATCTTTCCTGTCATTCTGTTTAGCTTTTTCTTTTTTCTTTTTTTTTCCCCTTCTTTTGGTCACTACTCGCCATCCTTTTTTGTTTTCAAATTAATAATCTTATGCGACAAAGGAGTACGTTACTTGTTTGTGTGTGTTCTTCCTCAAACAAGTGTCGAAGTGCTATAGCCAGCTCTACCTAAATCAACTCTCTTGAAGAAAAAAAAAGTGCAAAGGAAGAAGAAGAAGAAAAACAACTAAAAGGGTGTTTATAATCAAAATTTTGATTGTTATAATATAAAACTCTCGTATATAATAATAATTAGAATAAATAAGTTATTGTGTAAAACTTTTACATGTCATAATTTTTTAACTCTAATTATACTTTTTAAACACATTATAAAAATATATGGTATTTATGTTGGGAATTAAAAACACCAAATGACAAGTTGATAATGCCATTGAATTACAACACCTATGGCAAATGCTTCCCGAACTCTATTATTACCCATTGGTAACATTATCTTGCCGTTCGAGGGCTCTTTCACAATATGATAACATCCATCACGTGCGGCTGTTGTTGACAAATTAGCTTCCTCAACCAATCACTAAGCGCCATTTCAACGCCGCAAAGTCCCGACCCCACCGGAGAGAGACCCCATCCGAGTCAGGAACAACTTTTTTCCTCTCAAAGTGGGGACCACGTTTTGTACGACCGTCTCTGAGAGCCGGACAGAGAGGCCGTGGTACATCTGGATGTTGACCAGCGTGATCTGACGACCATATATTCAACGTGTCCCCACCTGGTTCGCCGACATGAATCGTGCCCATATCTACTATTGCGATTCCGTTGGATCCTTATTGGGCCCACAACGTGTCCGCTTCTTGGCTCGTTTTGGAGCACTTTGGAAATGAAGAGAGCTTTTTTGTCTTGTCTTGTTTTCTTTTTTCCTTTTTTTTTTTTTGGTGCTACATGTCAATGGCAAATTTTTTGCTTCGAGATTTCAATGGGGGCGTATGAAAGTTGGAATTTTGGGGTTTTTCTATGCCGACAAAATTTAATTTAAAACGTTTTTGCCTTTATGTTTTTCGACATTAAATTGTTATGGGCCTTCTGGCCCAATTACATACCAGTCGGACATTTTTAAGCAATGATTGCTAAGTCTCCCTTTCCTCCCGTGCCTTTTTTTTTTTTTTTTTGTTTTGTTTTGTTTTACTGCATGCGTCAGTGGACAAAAATATTAAGCAATATGTACACTCTAAAAAGCCAGATTTTTAATTACAATAATTTTTAATTAAATTTTTAGTCATAATAATGTATATTTAATCACAATTTTTGATAAAATTTTTATTGTGATTAAAACTTTTAGCCATAGGATTTTTAATCATGAAATGACTAAAAATCCTATGGCTAAAAGTTTTAATCACAATAAAAATTTAATTAAAAGTTGTGATTAAATGTACATTAGTCATAACATTTTGTTGTAACTAAAAGTTTTGCTTAAAATTGTTGTAACTAAAAGTCTAGTTTTTTGTAGTGGTAGGAAGTCTTAAATACCATTTTTCATGCTAAATAGTTGGAATAAAATCGAGATTACTAACATCATTTAAGATTTTTTTGAAGGCATTATTTAAGTTATTATAAAACATAATAACTTTATATAAACAATGGTAAACATCAATGATACTCTTTTAATTATGCTCATGAAAATAATAGATATGAGAAGATAAAAGAAGTTAATTTCTTTTAATTAAGCTCATGAAAATGATAGATATAAGAAGATAAAATGAGTTAATTAAAACCATAATCGTAAGGAGGCAGCCAAGGCCGTATGAGATGATGAAGTCAATAATAATTTGGTCACAAAAGGGACCATTTGATCGTGTACCCTCCAATGGTATAGACAAGAAAACCAATCATGATTCAAACTTTAATGATTTGAAAAATAGCAATGACTTCTCATCCATACCCAAATTTTATCTTCTATCATCTTTCAAGGATCTCATTTTCTGTTTTCTTCGCCCTAGCTTTTATATTATCAAGATGAATTTAGCCCCACGTCTAAAGATTAATATTACACACACACACACACACACACACACAGAGACACAGAAAATAGAAAACTATAATTTGTTCTGAACAACATTACAAACACACAAAAATGTGAAATTCAGTTACATATGCGTGGTTTGTGATGAATCGAGAAATTTTTAACATTTCTTTCCTTTTACAAAGAATTCACTTTTCCCAAGTACGTGAACACTCGAGAGATATATACGTCGACTTATGTTACATCATCTCTAATATAGATATCAATATCTATGTAAATCCTATAATTGACACGAAAAGCTGTAAGAATAGCATATTTAATATGTATGTATATACATACAAATATATATATATATATAATATATATTAATTTTATTTTATACTTCAATAATAATACTCTCTCAAATATTTTAGGCTCTGAAACTTGTAAAAATAAACTCTTAATTTTTAAATTTTAATATCAATATTGTAGTTATCAAATAAAAAGTCAACACCTCAACCAATAACAATACAATGCCAAAATTTGACATATATTGAGAGCAAAAATAGATTTTGACGTATGTTATATATGATGTTAAATTTGACCCCAAATATAATATACGACAAATTGAATACAAAAATAACATTGTTTTAAGAGTTTGTATTGATTTTAGATTTTGAACTGTTAATTTTTTTACAAAAATTAATTCGTGTGGAACTCGAATTTTTCACATCGACTGTTATATAAGGAACAGCGATATTTTGGAATTTTTTTTAAGTTTATTTAATCTATAATTATAAATTGAATGAAAATGTCTAATAATTGTCACTATAAGAAAAACTACATTTAACGACATATTATTTAGACATGCAGTTTTTAAATGTCATTGAAAAGTACATACAACGACATCTCCAACAAAAATATCGTTAATAACATTTGAAACAATAATTTACGACATCTATATAGATGTCGTGTTAAAAGTCTCCTTTTAACGACAATAGTTTAGTGTCGTTAAATTATTTAACGACAAGTAGGATATGTCGTCAAAGCCTTAGAGATTCCACGACATCCTTTATAGACGACATAGGGGTGTTGTGGAATCTCCAAGGCTTTGACGACATCTCCTACTTATCGTTAAATAATTTAACGACATTAAACTATTGTCGTTAAAATGAGACCTTTAATACGACATCTATATTTGAGATGTCGTTAATTATTGAAATATAGATGTCGTTAATTATTGTTTCAAATGTTGTTAATTACATCTCTATTTGAGATGTCGTTGTATGTACTTTTCAACGACATTCAAAAATTATATGTCGTAAATAATATGTCGTTAAATGTAGTTTTTCTTGCAGTGTGTAGCTCTTTTATTTCAATTGTGTTATGTTTTTAATTGTGTTGTTTTTGTTTTTCAATTAAGGATTTGTATGATCTTGAAACGTTCGATTTATAAATTTACTTTATATTTGATGAGTTTCATTGTTATTTATTATTTGACTGAATTTCTTTTCCGTTCTTCATCACCTTAGTTATAATTTCAAGTTCATAACTTAGATTTTATTTCGGGTTGAAAAAAAAATTATGATTGTGACTGTGTTTTTTTTTAAGCATGGAGAATAAGTTGATATTGTTTGATATCGCTCGATTTAAGAGGAGTATTGTAAAATTCTCAAAGTTTTCTATCGAAAATACGTCAAACCATGATGCTACATGTTGTTCATATTTAAAATGTAAAAATTTGAAAAAAAAAAAAAAGAATATTAAAAAAAATCAAAGAGCGCCAGCATTTTAATGGAATAGATCAATTGAATAGTATTTGTAAAAGCACAATATGTGAGGCAAACCCAACGTGATTGACAGATAAGTTGACACTAATAGCAGGTCTAATTCCATAGTAAAAGAGCCTTATTCCCAAACATATCTGTCCAATATCAGGAATGAAGATTGCATTTGTAGGGGTATGGCCAATATGTCTCCGACTTGCGTTTTAATGACGACTAAGGCAATCAAACTACCTGCACTTGCCCCGTCCGTTCATTTAGCTACCCTCTCCAACCGGAATGTAAATGAAAACAAAAATGATTTTTTCCCTCTTAAAAATCATTTTTTTCTTAACCTTCATGGGAATTTTATCCATATTACTCACATGTACTGGGTTTTATGGGATCTACATGAGTCCCACCAACATGAGTGTAGTGGTGAGAAATCCTTGCGGGATGCATAGAAATTATTCCCAAACAAAAAAACATCATGTGGGCAAGCCACGGTCGACATAACCATTTAGGATTATTTAGATAATTAATTCATTGTTTCAATCATAATACACGTACCATTATGCATGGTTGGTATGCCGCACCAAGTTATAATCGAAATTCTTAAAGGAGAATTTATAATAGTCATTATTTCAATAATCATATCAAGGAAAAACAATCCCATCAAGCTGACTTTATAATATAGTCTAATCTCACATTGGAATTCCAAACAAGGAGCCCCTAATTGCATGCCTTAACTGCCATCACTTGTTGTTAGAATATTATTGGTATTCTATAGAATAATGGATGCAAGCAAGTACACATCATGCGAAAACAATTAGAGTTTTAATTTCTTGACTATAATGATTGTTGTTGGTTAAGGTATACATGAGATACGCTTCTGTAATTTGTCTTCCCTTGTTTGGCTTAATGTTCACTAATTTGGGATCGTAAGGTCTAACCAAGTTGGCAAATCCTAACTAAGTTGCTTTTGTAAGATTCAGAGATAATAAGAGAAAAAATCTACTTTTGTAAGAATTAATTCTTTTTTAAGGATTACAGTACGCATAAACATGCATAGATTTTACGTGTATGTAGGTCTTGACATTGACAAATGAACTCCCAAAATAAAAAGATACAAAAAAGGATTAAATTTACGTGATGATAATATTGATGTCTTTTTCCTCTTTTAGGCCTGACGTGATAATGCTAAGCAATTATTAGTCATTATCTTGAATACTTGAGTACCCGGAAGCACTTTGTTAATTTAATTAGAAATGTTTGCTATCTCTTAAAAGATTATTGCGTCTTCGCTTCTACTATTAGCAAGCGTGAATATTCTTCTAATTATTTATTCATGCACACGTTCGGAAGTTCCCATATTGTAAAGAAATTACATGTTATGCCACACTTTTAAAATTGTAGTAATTCATACACTTTTAAAATTACATAGTATATTTTTAAGTTATGTCACACTTAAACATATTTAGCATTTATAAAATGAGTTTTAAAAGATGGCCCTTATAAAAATTCCCCTAAGCTATCTTCATTGCAGCTCTACCATAGCTTATTGAGAATATTAAAAATTAGATTTTTAACCCTAAAATTTTTATCAAATTTAGTTGTAAGCAAATCTTTAAAACTTGATTTTTAACTCTAATTTTTTTTAAAATTATTGTCCTCACTAATTTATTAAATATTTATAACTATATTTCTACTAAATAATTGAAATATATAATTATCTTTTTGTTTAATATGTACAGCGTTACCTCTAATTTTTTTCAATGGTAGTGCCATACTAAAAAAAAAATATTTCTGACTCCTCCATTGTACATACATGTATCATAGCCAATACAATCAGTAATTGATAGTTTGGTCCATACTACACAGTCCTACACTCAAATCAAATACTTTTTTAAAAGCAAAAGCTTTATTGAAAAAGAAAAGGAAAAGATCTTTCAAAAAAAATGAAGCATAAAAAGCTTAAGAATAATACAGGTTAACAAAACCAAATGCAAAAAAAAAAAAAAAAAAAAAAAAAAAAAAAAAAAAAAAAAACCACCTAAAGAGTAGTTGATCATATATGATTTTAGAGTGAGAAAAGACCCGTCCCGTCATGGATGCTCTTTGCTAGGGTGAGAAACCTTAATGGAGGATGTTGGTGAATTTTGTAAGAGTAGAGAGAAAGGAGGCTAAGAATTTCTAAAAAATAAAATGTGTTTGAGACATATATAAAACACTTTTCTTAAATGTTTTATTTGTCCTTGCTTATTTAAGTTTGTTAGAGAGTTTTGTAGCAAATTATCCCCAAAATACAACAAACACTTGAACACTATATTTAACAACAATGTGGTGTTTTAGAATAAGATATGAATTCTATAATAATTTTAGAGTTTAAAAAAAGACAAGGGTGCCATTTGATGAATACATGCAACCGAATCAATTCATACAACCTTTACACAAATGTACCATTTTAAATATAAAGGCATCTCTTCATTCGTAAAGGTGTCTATTCATATATCAATACATCTATTACAACAGATATGTTCATTACTAATAGATGTTCCAATTTGTATAAAAGGATATAACCAATGAATATACTAGTTTGAAATAACTCAAAAGACATAAAAAAACCATCTCATATAAGCTCAAGAGAGCTTTTTGGTGTTGCTGCGCTATGCTCACTGTGCAAATTTTGAACATGTTATAACAATGGGTGCCACAACATTGCCCTTGTGCATCGCAGCGCCAGCGCCTTTTTTAAATGGGTCCCGTGGTACTGGTTTTTAGTGTTGTGGCCCCAGCCTGTTTGTCCCAAAAATGCTGGTCATATTCTTCGATGCTGCGGCACTACTCATTGACTTAAATACACTTATAAAATGTGTATTTTAATCATCTAAAAGTATCTAATGATATTTAACATATAAGAGATATATTACAATCTCTCCAACAATCCCCCATTAGATTGTAATATTTCTCCATATTTAACAATAATAAACTCATACATACAAGAAGGTATCTTTTGGTTTCAAGTTTCAATCAGTGAATATACTTCAAAGTACTCACAAGACAATAGTATGCTTTGCATTGAACTTGTCTCTTAAGCAAATACTAGAAATATATCACATATGAGATATCCCATGTTTCTAATTATATTCCAATCATTTTGCACTATTTTGGCCTTGTGCACTATCTTGGATTCACGAACATTTACAAGACTAAACCACAACATTGTTAAAAATGATAGCATTCGTTGTGTTCATTTGAGTGAAGTTTCAAATCATGTCCTTAGCTACTTTGAGACTTGAAATTCATTAAATATATTAAGTCAACATCCACCACAGAGTATTTTACACCGAACGTCTTGGAAAGGACAAATACATTTTTGATGCTAACCAGGTCGCATAACGATGACTTGTTCTTATCCATATAATTATGGAATAACGGTATAACTATTACATAGTTGGGTTACCATTATCGGTGACTCTTACACAAAAGGTTTCACTCCTATTCTACTAGATGTGTCTTTGACTAGGTCTTTAGAAAGACCTTTTGTCAAGGGATCTGCTAGGTTCTTATTAGTCCTAATATAAAAAATGTTAACAATGTCATCAGTTATTAATTGTTTCACATATTCATGTCTCAAGCTAATATGTCTAGACTTTCCATTATAAGCTTTGTTATAAACTCTAGACAATGTAGCTTCACATCGCAGTATAAAGAAGTGGATGGCATCAATTGTGGCCACAACTCAATATCAAACAATAAATTTCTCAGTCATTCTGCTTCTTTGCCCTCAGCTGTAAGTGCTATAAACTCATTTTCCATCGTTGAATGAGTTATACAGATTTGTTTCTTAGAAGCCTAGACATAGCTCCTCCTACAATTGCAAAAATCCAACCAAATGTAGATTTATTATCACTTGCATTGGTTACCTAACTAGCATCTGAGTACACTTCTAAATATGACGGGATAATCATTATAAAACAAGTCCAAATTAATGGTCTTTTCAAGATAACTAAGTATTCTATCAATTGCATTCCAATGATCAATACTTGGGTTACTCCTAAATCTTGACATTTTGTATGCTATAAATGCAATGTCCAACCTTGTACAATGCATAACATACATCAAGCTACCAATCGCACTCGTATACTCAAACTGTGCTATCGCTCGGCCATCATTTTATAATAATTTAATACTACAATCATATAGGATATTCACTTCTTCAAACTTTAAATGATTGAATTTAAAAAGTACCTTCTCAATATAATGAGATTGGCACAACAAGTAACCCCCACTTTGCTTCCTCACTTTCACACCTAAGATAGTATCTACCTCATAAAGATTTTTCATCTTAAATTATGAAGTTAGATACTTCTTAGTGTCATCCACTTCTTGCATGTTAGTTCCAAAGATAAGCAAGTTATCAACATATAAACAAATGATCACACCAAAATCATTTGTAAATCTAGAATATATACATTTATCAACATTATTATGTTTAAAATCATGAGACAAGATGACCGAATCAAATTTCTTATGCCATTGTTTTGGTGCTTGCTTTAATCCATAAAGCGACTTGACTAACTTGCAAACTTTATTTTCATGTACAGGCAATATAAACTCCTCGAGTTGTTCTATATAGATTTCCTCATAAAGATCACCATTTAGAAAAGTTGTTTTGACATCAATTTGGCGCACATATAAATTGTATATCAAAGTAATTACAAATAGCACTTTATTAGATGTCAATTTGGCTACTAGAGCATACGTATTAAAGTAATCTATACCATGCTTTTGTTTAAAGCCCTTAGCTACCAATCTAGTCTTGAACGTTTGTATAGACCCATTAATGTTGTACTTTCTTCTAAATACTTATTTGTTGCTTATTGTTTTGATCCCAAAAGGAGATCAACCAAAATCCAAGTGACATTATCGAATCCATTTCATCATTTACAGCCTCTCTTTAAAAAGAAGCATGTCTAGATGACAGGGCTTCACTAAATGTCTTTGGATTATCCTTAACATTTAACAACAATGGTATTTTATCGATTATACCATATCTATTTCCTTCAAACAAGAACGCCAATGCTTGAGATGAAATAAAATCTAGTGTTAAACCTTTTTCTTTTCTTCCATGTTGACTTCTCCCTAGTTTGAAAGATGTCATAGACTCTTTCCTTTTATTAGTGGAGGCATTAGGAACATAGTCACATGGTTGATCAACATTAGATTGTAATTCACTGGTAGAATAAAAAAAAAATTGCTTTCAATGAATTCAACATCTCCTGATTCTATTATCACATTAGGATCTAGATTTAACAATCTATATGCTTTGAAATTTTCAACATATCCAATAAAAATGTTTTTAATATCTCTTGCACCTAACTTTGATGATTTAGGGTTATGTAATCTATAGAAAGCTAAACAGCCCCACACCCTTGAATACATCAAATATGGTTTCCTTTCTTTTCTATATTTCATATGAAGAGACACTTGTTTTCATGGATGTAATTAGGGCCAGCAATTTCAAACATGTACGATGATACAATACGAAAACGACACGAGATAAACGAGTTTGGGCAGCACGTTTATTAATTGTGCTATAAATGGGTTGGCACGAATAACACGAAAATAAATAGGTTGGATTCGTGTTAATATGCTAAACACGACTTAACATGTTTAATTAAATGGGCAGTAAACGTGTTGACATGGCATGACACGACCCGTCCATTTATAACACATTTAAACTTAAAAATAAAAATATTTGAACTATTTATAGTAGGTTAGTATTAATTAGATATTGTGTTTTTGTTAATTTTCTTTATTGGCTTTTTGAAAAAAAAAATATTTTTTTAATTTTTTTTAATTTTTTTTTATATTTTTAGTTAATTGGGTCATAAATGTGTCATATGCGTGTTGTTATCGTGTCAACCAATCATAGCATGTTTAATAATCGTGTTAATCATGTAGTGCTGTGTTATATGTGCCATAGGTGTGTCGTGTTCGTGTTTGTATTTTTGGCACGTTTATTAACCGTGTCATGTTCATGTTTAGGCTAAACGTGTCGTGCTGTAAACGTGTCGACACGAACACGACACGAACACGATTATTGCCATCTCTAGATGTAATTCTATTATGAATATGACATGCAGTAAGTAAAGCTTCCCGTCATAAGTAATTAGGCAATTTAGCATTAAAAATTATAGATTTAATCATATTGGCAAATATCCTATTTTTTCTTTCAGCCAAGCCATTTTGTTGAGGAGTAAATAGGGGTGACTTTTGGTGAATAATACCATGCACTTCACAAAAGGCATAAAAATCATAGAAAAGCATTCATCACATCTGTCAGTTTGAACTATTTTGATTTTCTTATATTTTTTGTTCTCAACTTTAGCCTTGAAGAGTATGAACTTATCTAAGACTTCATTTTTTTCTTTTAATTCTAATTAAGCACATATAAATGTATCTAGATCAATCACCAATGAAAGTGATAAAGTATTTTCTTCCTCCTCTTGTTAAAATTTCATTATACTCACAAATATTGATATGAATCAAATCCAATATTTGAGAATTTCTTTCGGCTTTAGGAAAGGTTTTCTTTGTTAGAGTTTAGTTCTTCCCTTTTTTTTTCTTATACCTGCACTCATTTTAACGATGGCCTTTTTCCCGCAAAAGAAACAATTTCTAGTAAACTTTTACTAGTGATTATAGGACATTTTGCATTTCTTATCATTGTTATTCTTGAAGTTCTTTTGAAACTTACTAGTTTTAGCTACATCAACTTTAGAAGAGTCCAAAAGTTTTCCCTTAGGATCACGACACTTGGTCTCCTCTTCAATCCTTAAGTACTTTTGTAACTCCTCTAGAGTTATGTCATCCCTCCAATGGAGGAGTTTCTTTCTATAACCATTCCAAAATTAGGATAATTTAGCAATAATAGCCCCCACTAGAAATGATTCAGAAATCTCAACCTTCAACTCTTTGAGTATTGTAACAATGACTTGTAACTCATGTATTTAGTCTAGAATGGACTTGGAGTCAAGCATAGAAAATTTCAAAAATTTAAGAATAAGAAATTTATTCGTACCTTCCTTCTCGGTTTTTTACTTGTGTTCAAGAGCATTTTATATCTTCACCAGAGACTCCATGTTGTGCTAGAGATCATAGAGACGATTAGAGTGGGTGTTAAGAATATATCCTCAGCACATGATTGCATCAACTTCTCTTTTCTTTCTAGCGACTTTGACGGCATCGAATTTGTCCTCCTTTGGCTTTGGGAGTGGCTTTGTCTTCAGATCAAGCACATAGGTAATCTTAAGCGTCGTGAATAAGAAGAAGAATTTCCCCTTCTAGCGGTGAAGTTGGTGCTATCAAAATGGTCAAGTTGGACATTTGGGTTGAGGAAGCATGCCATGTTCTTTTCAACCTCCATCGTAGTAGAGTAAAAACTTTAGTTATTGGTGAATTTTGTAAGAGTAGAGAGAAGAGAGGCTAAGAATTTTTGAAAATGGAATATGTTTGAGGCATGTATAAAACAATTTCTTTAAAGGTTTTATTTGCCCTCACTTATTCAAGTTTGTTGGAGAGTTTTATAGTAAATTATCCCTAAGATAGATCAAACACTTGAACATTATATTTAGCAACAATATAATATTCCAGAACAAGATATGAATTCTATAATAATTCTAAAATTTATCAAAAAATAGGGGTGCCATTTGATGAATGGATGGAACCGAATTAATCAATACAATCTTTATACAAAGGTGCCTCTTTAAATGTAAAGGTATCTCTTTATTTATAAATATGTCTATTTGTTTATCAATATATCTATTATAACAAATGTGTCTATTGCTAACAGATGTCTAGGTTTGTATAAAAGTATATAACCAATCAATAAACAGATTCGGAACAACTTAAAAGGCATAAAAAATCATCACACATCAACTCAGGAAAGTGCCACGATGCCAGCTTTTTGAGGCTGCGACTCTATACTCACTGTGCAAATTTTGCACATGTTAGAACAATGGTCACTGCAGGGCCAACGCTTTTTTTAAACGGGAACTGTGGCATAGGTTTTGAGTGCCATGGCCCCTGTGTCTCTCTTCTAAAAATGCTAATCATGCTCCTCTACATGGTGGTGCTATTTGCCGACTTAAATAAACTTATAAATGTGTATTTTAACAATTTAAAAAGTGTCTAATGATATTTTACACATAAGATATTACAATCTCTTCAACAACGGAGCCCGTAGATTTTACTTGCTATCCACCTCTTGTTCATAGTTCTTCACCATCGACAACCCAGCCGTTGAGGTGTTGTCTTCTTTTGCGCCATGTTGGCAATCCAACCTCTAAGATGTTGCTAGTCTATTGATTTTCTGCGTTGAGAATCGCTATATGCCGAGACCACTGCGATGCACTGCTATATGCAATCTCATTTTAACATAGTGCTTCCCTTGTGTTGTGCTTCAACGACGCATTGTTTTGCTATGACTACAATGAAGCGTGCTCTAGTTGAGGTCTTTTTGTTTTTTGTTTTGTTTTGTTTTGTTTGATTTTTTATGATCTTGTTAGGTTTATGAGTCTCGATGGCTAATTTCAAGTCTTCATAAATAGAAAGAATGAGATTCTACTATTAAATCATCTTATGCCACAATTTTAAAATCTGATAAAGTTAAGATAATGTCAATTATATTGAGGTTTTTTGGGTTTTTTTTGGATCTTGTTGTATTTATGACTCATGATGGTTGATATCAAGCCTTCATCAACAAAAGAGAATGTGATCTTACTAATAAATCATTTTATGTCCCAATGTTGAAATTCATCCAAGCTATGAATATAACGTTTAAATTGGAAATGTCAGTTAAAAATTAAAATTTTGTTGCGATTAAAATCAATTAAAAAAATAAAAAATAATAGTTGCTTTGCGCACATGTTAATGAATTAGAGGATTACTTTTGGCTATCACCTCTAGGCCTCAACTGGCTTCATCTTTACCCTAAGTCTTTATCCTTGCACCTGCAAGCCTCTCATTGTCGAATCCAATGACACATCTAGAAAGTGAAAAAAATCTCTAATATTTTAGCAATTATAATTGGACCTTGAAATCTGGCTCCAACTGTGTTCCTAAACAGTCTACAAAAGTAGTTTTTAGTGTAGTCTAGTTTTAATTTGTTAGTGTATGTATGTGTGTGTACATATATATGCATATATATATATATATACTCGCTAAATAGAAATAGCTTTTAGGCTCCATTTGGGATGCCTTAAAATAAATTGTTTCCTTACAATAAGCTATTTTTATTGACTTGTTCAACCTATAAGCTACTTTTGTAGATGTTTGGGTGGACGAGTTGATTGGACTTTTGGCTTTTTTATATATTTTTTTTGCTTTTACATGCACTTTTGGAAAAAGACACATATTTAGTGTTTATGGAAAACTTTTTTATTTACCTTTTAACATTTTATTCATGAATAACAAATTATAAATTCTATTATTGCATTACTTTTTATAATAATAATAGCTTTTGAATTATTTAACTAAAATCACTGCTACAATTAGTTGATTAGATGATAGTTTCCCTAGAAACCATCATCGTAAATGATACAGGATTTATATTTTTTGCTTTTCAGATTTTCGTTTGGAAACTGTCGTCTAATAAAATACATATCATGATGGTTTATAATAAGTTGTTGTCTAAAGTATTTTATAACCTACCAATTTCAAAATCGAAACCCTGAGAATAATACCTCTCTTTAAAAATCAAACCTTTCTCACTCTTAGTGTTATCCTCATCATCGTCATCCTTATTGTGTTCATGTTACAATGTTGTCCTCATCATCCTTTCACTCCCTTTCTCTCTCGTCATCCTCTCTCACCCTCAACACCACTATTGTCATCTCTCCACACCTTTCCTTTGCCTCTCTGTAGGCTTCCCTCACCTATGTAGCCATCACCATCAATTCCTCGCCACCCATTGTTGCCACTCATCATCATTTTTGTCACGGCCATTGGTAATTATTAGTTTTAATTGCCTTATTTTGTGGCTTCTTTTCCTATTTATTGTTATTTATTTGATAGATTTTGTCCATTAGTTGTTTGGTTAATAATTAGGTTTTTATATTTAGGATTTGTGAATGGATTTGTTATAATTAGAAACAAATTGAAAGTGATTATAACTTATTTGTTGAATTTGCTTAGGGTTTAGACTTGATTAATTTGGTTATGTTAGTTTTAATTTTTGTATTAATTTTGGTAAATTGTCACTACTTACTATGTTAATTTAGATTTATTAGTTTTAATTTTTATGTTAATTTTAGTTTTATAAGTTTTAGTTTTAGTGCTATTAGTTTTTATATGTTAGTTTTAGTTTTATATGTTAGTTTAGCATTATTATATGTTGGTTTTAGTTTTATATGTTGGTTTTTATATGTTAGTTTTTGAGTTATTATATTTTAGTTTTATATGTTGGTTTTTATAAGTTAGCTTTAGTTTTATATGTTAGTTTTAGTGTTACTATTAATTTAGAGATTTTAATTAATGTTGGTATGTTAGTGTGTGTCAATTTTCATAAATATATGTTGCTAGGTTGGTGTGTGATTTTAATAAATATTATTTGTTATTGCTTAAGAATTCAATATGTCGGACAACGAATTTGTTGATATGGAAAAGGAAATGATTCATCAAGAAGATATTATGAGCTCCAAAAAAGGAAGCCATTTGATCTCGATGCAGATGGAAAAATAAAAGCAACATTGATGAAATGTGTGTCAAGATTAAGGTCGAAAGGTCTAAAAATACAAGTTGAATTTGACAAAAAGAATCAAAGTATTGGAATTAAAGAAGGGAAGGTGGTGTTATTCATTTACTTAATCATTGTTGCGGGAGGAATGGTGTGGATGGATACTCTCCCCACGGATGTCCTTCATTATATGACACTTGAGAAGGTAATGTGCATGTTACAATTAATACATGTTATGTAAGGGATGCACCTTTACTTTTCACGACAAAGAAAAATAGGGTCGTGAGCGATGCTCTCAAAGGGTTGGGTTGTTAAGTCAATTAAGCAAAGCTCTGATTAAGAAGCACCATCGTTTGGGCAAAGAGCTTATGGTGCCTATGGACAAGCTAATCAAGGGAGGGCATGCAAAGAAAACAAGGGAAAAAAGAGGCAACAAAAGAAGGATGCAATGGAGGTGACCCCAATGGTTGGTTTGGAAGGATTATCTTAAGACCTGCCAAGCTTGTATAGTTACTCGAAACAATCCATGGACGCCTCTAGCACAATTAGGCTTATGTTACATTATAACATCACCCAGATCGAGGTTATGCCTTTATTTATTACTGTCGAGGACATTAATCAATTCGCCAATTTCACTCAAATTAGTTGTTTCATGTATCATGACATAGATGAGCATTAAAGTATATCTGTACTTTCCATTAATTGTCAACAATATGGGTCATTTGTTTTCTTTTTTTTTTTTACTTGTTACTTGTCGTCATCTAACAATCTTTGTTTTTATACGCAGTTTTTTCCGACAATATTGTCATATTTTCAAGATGCTCACCACATATGGCTTCGTGAATCCCTATATCACCTCTTTTGTGCTTGGCAATGTTGAGCTTTTTGTTGAAGAATGAGCAGGCACGCTCTATGACTTTTTGGATAAAGGATAAGATGACAAATATTTAATGTCATCTTAGAATCTATCTTAAATGGATAGCTATAGGTCGTTTGGAGAACTAATTGGAATATACATTTTAAGTTTAAAAATTGTAATATGTAAAAGTTTTACAATAGAGTTACTTTTTACTTTTTACTTAGTTATTAAAAGTTTTATACTGTTTATAATTAAAATTGATAAATTAAAACAGATATTCAAAATGCAGGTTAGTAATCTTAGCGATGGGTCGCAAATTTGCATTACTAATTTTGCTCTATGGTACAACAATTGGGCGTAAATACTAAAACATCCCTTCATCAAGGAATAGTTACCTCATGATACGTTTCTCACACCATGTACGTCCACGTCAACACTAATGAAAATGTAGGTGGGACCCCAAAAAATAATTTATTATTCCTACCTAGAGGTGAGTACGAGTCAGAAAGTCCAGAAAATGGCAGTGGGTGTTGATTGGACGACGTGGCGGCGTATGAGGTTGCCGACAGTCGTTATCAACGCCAGTCTCTTTTTTTATTATTATGTTTTTTTTATTCTTCATTTAATTTTTTTGTTTGGAATTATCAACGTGATGAACCATGGCATTATGCTTTCTGGACCCCGGAGACAGCGATTGTGACCGAAGAGCGGTTTACTCGCCGGTATGTACCCGCCTACTATAGTAATTAATGTGGCTGTTGGCTTTGTAAAACTGACCCTTTTTTTTATTATTATTTTTTTGAGGAAACACTCTAGGATGAGTTGATCAAGCAATCATTTCAAAAAGTTTGCTGGCTTTACAGACCACCAAAGGAAAGAAAAGAGAGAATCCTCAAAACTCTGACTTTCAACAAAACTTGTCCCCCCAGGAACAGAAGAGAGACGAGCCAATCAATGATATAAGGGATACTTATTACATCACATCATGTTGATCGAGTTTATGAAAAATATATCATTTTGGATGTGCTTAAGATTATATTTTTCAAATTTGTAGTCATACAAAAGTACTTGTACTTTTTTGGAGATTGGGTGATAAATTTACTCGTTGCAATCCACAAGTAACCGAACACTACTTAACAAATTTATTTTTTTAAGTTTTTATATAAGAATAAATTTTTTACAACTTTTTTTTTTGATAAAAATTTGCTTTTTAAATATACGATCTGATTAGTGTTTGGTTATAGGTTTATTCATAGGTTAGAAATTAGGTAAATTAGTCGATTCTTAATTAAATAATTTAACTAACATTATAAAAAATTAGACTTTTAATTACAACAATTTTTAGCAAAACTTTTAGTTACAACAAAATATACGATTAATGTGCATTTAGTTACAATATTTAGTTCAATACTTGTTGTGACTAAAACTTTCAACCATTAGGTTTTTAGTCATTAATATTTTCAGGACTAAAAATCCTATAGCTAAAATTTTTAGTTACAACAAAAATTTTATTAAAAGTTGTAACTAAATACATATTAGTCACATCTAAATGTTGCCATTAAAAATTTTGCTAAAAACTGTAATGACTTAAAGTCTAGTTTTTTGAAGTGTAGAGAAAGATACAAATTAATTATGAATTTGAAATCCAAAAGTAAAAAAATCCAAAATACAAGAAGTATATTTTTAATAAACTTAAGATACATGATATAAAAGTAGTTGTGAGCATAGTCTAAAAGTATAACCACATCCTACTCTACAAAAGATGAAAAGTTCTAATCTCTTCACCTCCAACTTTAAAGAAATGATATAGAATACCAAAAGCCTATAAAAACTGTGAATGTGTAGTTTGAGCTAGCACTTGCCGGTAAAACTATTTATCAGTAAGCAAAATAAATTATTGGGTTATTAGCACTATTAGTCATTGAATTATTAGAATTGTTTTACTTAAGATTGGACTTTTTTTTTTATGATAGATTACTCTCCGAAGATTAATTTTTCAGTAGTTTTACTTCTTAATGTTAAAATTAATGAAAGAGTTTTAAAATTGGACAGAGACAATCCCATTTCCCATTGCATAATAACGGAGAGTTTTACCTAAATAATTATACTAGCTAAATACAAATTAATGTTTTAGTTTGTAAGGGTGGTTTTTTAGCAAGAAGAAAATATGTTACATTTAGTATAATTATTTCTGCATAACATTTAGTTGCCTGCAATTGGGAGGTGATGATTTCCGTTAAATTTTAAATTTTTATTATCAATTTTATTTTGAAGGGACTAACCTGTCCAAGAATCAAAATTAGTGAAGTAAAGTACGATTAGCTAACAGAACCGTTATTTTTGTGCACATTAGGATTTACTTTAAATGATGGAATCAGATATGTGGTTGATATAAAGAGGAGAGAGGTGCTACAAGAAAAACTACATTTAACGACATATTATTTACGTCATGTAATTTTTGAATGTCGTTGAAAAGTACATACAACGACATCTCTAACAAACATGTCGTTGATGACATTTGAAACAATAATTAATGACATCTACATAGACGTCGTATTAAAGGTTTCCTTTTAATGAAAATAGTTTAGTATCGTTAAATTATTTAACGACAAGTAGGAGACGTCGTCAAAGCCTTAGAGATTCTACGACGCCCTTTATAGACGATATCTTGACCAATATCGTCTATAAGGTGTGTCATAGAATTTTCAAGACTTTGACGACATCTCCTACTTGTCGTTAAATAATTTAACGACACTAAACTATTGTATTTAAAAAAAGAGCTTTAATAGGACATCTATATAGATGTCGTTAATTATTGTTTCAAATGTCATCAACTACATATTTATTGGAAATGTTGTTGTATGTATTTTTTAACAACATTCAAAAACTATATGTCGTAAATAATATGTTGTTAAATGTAGTTTTACTTGTAGTGGCGGGTGTGGTTTCTCAGGGTATCACAAAATAAAAACAAAACCATTGGATATTTTGGTAGAGAGACAACTTTTAAGCTCAACTTTAGTGGAAAACAACCATTAAAAAGTCCTATAGGCCATAATGCATCGCAGCTGCAAGTCATTCATAATCATGGTCGAGAATCTTACTGGTGCAAAACGTTGGGGGGGACAAAATAAAAGCATGTATATGATCACTATAAATAAGTCATTTTCCCAATATTGAGACAAAAAGTTTACGAGTAATTGCCTAATATTATAAGAATTTCGGTTTCTAAGTGTCTTCGTTTTCTGGTCTATTATTGAATTGGTTTCAAAACGTCATAGTAGTTGATTTAATCAACTACAGGAGTTCGTTGAAGAATTTTGACACAGCCCATATTATATTAGTTTCTAATATAATAAGAGAATTTGTAACATCAAATATAAGAAAATTTAGTTTGCAGGGATTATTGGCGACACATAATGCGCTTTAAATTATAGGTCGCTAGAAATGATGAACCTCATAAACAAACTTTAGACCGTAACATCCTCATCAGGACGGATAAACTTAAAAATGTCAATACATAAAAAATAAATAATTAACAAAATATTAATAGGCAAAGTCTCAAATCCGATACCAGGACCACTCAAACAGGCAAACACTTGTAACTTTTATATTTGTGATCATAGCATATAGTTTGTGAGTTCTTGTAATCCTCGATAATTTGTTGAAGTGGGCTTAAGTGTTAGGTGTTACATAAAAATTACATAAAAATAAATTGAGTGTTAATAAACAAATAAATGATGTTATGATTGCGAATAAAAATAGTTACAACTGTCTTGCTGAGACAATCTTATACATTTAGAAAGATTCAAAAGTGAAGGGCTATTAGAAAGACACACCATTCCTTCAAAAAAAAAAAAAAAACAAAATGAAAAGAAATACGCACTACTAACATCAAACATCAATTTGATTGTGGATCCGCATCATTATGATGCACACCATTATAAAAAATTAATTTGGAAGAATTACATCAAGAGTTCGTATTGGGATTTTTTTCCCCTAAAAGATATGATGGCTTAGACTTTGCTTATTTTGTACATGCCTGCCAATCACAATTTTGTATTTTCATTAATTTATTGTTATTTTTTGGCTACGTATAGTTATATTATTCCTCAATCATTGACGTGGTGTTAAATTTTTAACAACTAATTACTAAAAACTAAAGGCGATGTAACTTACAACACTTTTGGCTAGTTTCTATAGTAAGTCTCTCCATGACAATGTGGTGCCTTCAAAAAATGTATGTGCATTCTTTTGTGTGTTTGATTGTCTATCATATTGATAACATGTTCCTTCTTTTCTGATCTATTCTAAAGCTTTAGTATATTAAAACTTGACTAAACGCCAACAAATTTTGAGGAATGAATTGAACTCCTTAAAAACCTTAAGATAATACTAACTTATGAAAATCGTTAACGCTTCAAACTTGCTAAATGGATACTTCATTCCATAACGTCAAAGTATATATAGTCTTGTATATGTATTTATTTCCTTTCTCAAAATATGCTTTCTTCAACATATATTGGCGCTTTTCTTCATTAATATTATTCGCGTATTCATTGTACCCCATTTAATCTTATGGCCCACGCCGTAACGGAATAAATTTGAAATACTACAGATATTCGACTTTATAAAGAAAGAGGGTAGTAAATAGATATGACGTGATCATTTTTTTTGGGACTGAAATCAGTTTAATATAATTGGGTTGGTTCTTTTCAGAAGTCAAACTGAAAGCGACTCATCGAATAAATCCAGCTGGGAATCAAATTCGACCAATGTATAATTGGGACAGTACATGGAGGAGTAATTAATATGCAAGCCCATTAAGTTACTATCTTTCTGTTATTACTACAAATCACACCATCTTCAATGCTTTCACATGATATGTTTTGTTACAAATTAATTACATATCATGTCTAGATCAAAAGGCATGTTTAAATTGGTATTGAAAAGTAACATAGGGTTCATTGGGATTTTTTTTTTTTTCGCATTTTCCACTTTTGACTCAATTTGGACTGTTATATCTTTTTATAGTAAGGCATAAATCGAAAAGAATCAAATTGGAAATAGTATATTGCTCTTTTATTTTTTTTATTTTTTATTTTATTTTATTTTTTATCTTTGCTCAAGGCTCTTTAATGCTTTATATACGTTAGTGAGACTTTTTTTTAACACTTCTTTTTTTGAGAGTGGGAAGAGTTTAAATCCCCTTTAAATTGAAATATATATATATATATATGTATGTATAGCTTGGGACCATAGAAGAAGTTAAATATCATGGATTATTTTATATGTATTTATGTGCTGTTGTAGGGACTAATGATAACTCGATAAGTGGTCTAGCTTTTTTTGAATCCCTTCCCCATTTTAGTACGTTTTATGGTTGTATCTCGTCCCCATATGATCCAATTGTACCAATATAATACTATTATATTTTTCCACGCATAAAAGATTGCCAACGCATCAAAAACAACTATAAATGTAGAGGATTATGACCGATTTCCTTGAGCATAAAAATCTTCCCAAAAAAATCCTAGAAAATCTGAGAGCGAGAGGGAAAGAAAAGAGTGTCACATTGTCGTTTCGAAGTCATGTATAGAGAGAAAGTGTCCATAGCAGAATTAATATATACATATAAATGAACTGAACCGATAAAAACATTGGTGGTAGGCCTGAAGCTGACAGCCTGTGCCACATGGCATTATGGCAACACAGCTCAAGTTGATTGATTTTCTCATTAAACGTTATGCTACATCTAGCTATGACATTTTCCTTTCATTAAAAAATATCATTTCGAGCCAAAATTTTGTTATTTAGTATTATTATCATTATTCCTATTATTATTATTGGTATAATACTTCTTTTGGGGTAAGATACTGGATACACAAACGTTCCACTCAGAAAGAATAGTGATTTTTATTTTTCTTTTCTTTATTAATTATGAACCTTGGCTGTTGGGATCTTGTAATTAATTTTATTGATAGAAACACTGTTAAAAAATATTTGAACTAAAATTTTTAGTTCACTTGTCTACTTAATTAGTATGTATATATTACGCACACCGAAAGGGGTGACGTTCATTGTGTGGTGCATTACGTCCAGTTGGGCTTGGGTCCGTTGGTTCATACATGCGCCAGACATTGAAAGACTTGTCCTAATCAAGGAAGAATGGAGGGAATGCACGGTGAGCTATCACACATAAAATTAAAATAAGGTCCTTCTCTATATGTAGTATGTATCTATACATATATATGTATATTCTTTTTTGCTGATGGAAAAAAAAAAAGGATTGTCGTATGCGAAATAAAATCTTCTACTTATATATATATATATATATGTGCGCGCGCCCTCTTGTGACATCAAATCATTGCAACCATTTTCTTCCAGCCATATTTTTTTATGAGTAAAAAACTTTATTAAAAGGGAAAAAAGTCTTACAAAAATAACAGTACGTGTCTAAAAATAAAGTAGAGTAGAAAATCAAAACCAAAAACAAACAAACAAAATAAAAAAAATGAGTGAATTTATTTGTGTCTTATAATTTTCTACACTTATCCTACGTACTTTGATCTTCAAATTTCAAATATACACATGCATTAAGAAGTCTCACTTAATTTACACTTCGCATTCAACTACATTAGTTATATTTTCCAACAATAAACTTTTTTTTAGGGTATTTTAGTCTTTGTCCATTCAATTAAATTAAAAATGAAGAAAAAAATCAATTTGTTAAACTTAGTTATTTTATTTTATTTGCAAATAGCGAGAGTACAACTAACTTTAGCCAAATTAACTACGAGAAATTAGCACCCGCCCAAACTCCTATTCTAGACAAGGCGGCCCCCACCTAAATGTATTAATTGAAAATAAAATAAACTTGTAAATTATCCACATAACAACGCATACAATCAAAAAAAATAAAATAAAAAAAACAAACAACTACAACATGTAACAAGAACAAGAATCCGTTAAAGAAAAATAAAATTGAGCCGGTGGCAAAGAAGATTAAATAACGACATATGCAAAAAAAAAAAAAAAAAAGAGTGATATATCTATCCACCAAGAAAAAATTATAGGATATTTGAAAAGTGTGATTATAGCTAATTTTGATTAAAAACACTATAACATATGAGAGCTTTCTAACCAACAGACAAACACCCTATTAGAGGATGTCTTATTGAAAAGCTAAATCTACTAAAACCCAGTGGGAAAACCCAAATAATGAGAAGAATACATGATCAATGATTCTGTAGAAGAAAACACATCTACACCAAGCCAAGAGGCAATAAGTGATAACAAACCAAAAGAGGTCACAACCAGATAATCAAGCCGAAAGTCTATAACCAAGCCAGCATTCTAAAACATGAGCTTGAAACTAGAGTAGAAATTTGGAGTATTAAAACCTTGCGTATATTTCATAAGCTAGCTTGTCTGCTACTGCATTCCATTCTCTATAAATTTGAGAAACTTGAAAATCCATTTATAAAAAGAAATTCAATGTTATTGATCAACGAGCTTTGTAATTCCAAGTAGGGCTAGCAATTTTGGACACGGCATTATGACATGATACGAAAATGACACGAGATAAATAGGTTTAGACTGCATGTTTATTAATTGGGCCATAAATGGGTTGGCACGAATAACACGAAAATAAACGAGTTGGATTAGTACTAGCATGTTTAATATGTTTCAACATGTTTAAATAAACGGGCCGTAAACGTGTTAACACGACATGGCACTACCCACCCGTTTATAGCATATTTAAACTTCAAAATAAAAATATTTGAAATATTTGTAGTGAGTTAGTATTAATTAGATATTGTGTCATTGTTAATTTCTTTATTGGCTTTTTTCGTTGTTTTTTTAATTTTCAGTCAACTGGGTCATAAACGTGCCATATACGTGTTTTCATCATGTTAACTTGTCATGGTCAGTTTAGTAATCATGTTAATCATGTTGTACCGTATTACACATGCCATAGGCGGTTCGTGTTCGTGTTTGCATTTCAAGCACGTTTATTAATCGTGTCGTGTTCGTGTTCAACCTAATCGTGCCATGCTACAATTGTGCTGATATGAACACGACATGCGAACATGAATTACCGGCCCTAATTCCAAGACACCAAAGTGCTTACAATTATCAAATTATAGAATTTCAAAGATAACTCTCCAAAGATTACTAACGCTATTGAGAGTACAAATGTGTATGATAAACATGTTTGGTGCTTGCTATTAATGGTGAGATTTCTAGCGAAGTGATTTTTTTAAGCTTTGTCATTCTGTGTGAGCTCCCCTTGGGCTAAACTTATTTGGTCTAAGGTAATTCCTACCCGTCGTTATATTTTCCATTAGAAGATTTTTTATAGCCTTGCTATGGAAGATGCTTTTCATTATCATGGTTTCCATATTGCTTTGTGTTGTCTTTTTGTATAAAGCATAAGGAAACTCTAGGGGTAACTCTTTTGGTGAGGTTTTTTGGTTTCGGTTCAACTTCAACTTATATCTTAACAGTTTCTTTTTCTCAACCTACCTTGCTATGTTTAGTTTAAAAGTCTCTTCCACTTGAAAGATTGTTATCACTTTATGCTGTTGAGCTATTTGACACGCTTGCAACTGTTAGAGAGATTGTGATATATCTCTCTTAAATGTTAGAGATCAATGATCACACTAAAATGTATGAAAATAAATAGTATTTAGCAATATGAGTTGGAACTAAAACTTTTGATCGCTACAATGTAAAGCTCTCACATGCTATATATTTTTAACTAAAATTAGTTCTAATAATTGGCTCTAATCAATGCTCCCAAGCACCTTATTAATGTGTTTGGAATCAGCTCGAAGCGCGGTGGCACCACCCAAGCTGATATATGATAAAATGGTGTGTTTTCAAGTTGTTTCAAATCGATATAAACATTGGTTGTATGTTTTCATACAAACCTAAACACCTATTACCAATAGATGTATCCGTTGTAATAGTTGTGTGGATATATAAATAGATACCTTTACAAATGTGAACTTTAGAAATTTGCCATAAATAAGAAGCCTGGATTGAAATTTAACAAAAAACCTATTTAAAAAAATGCCACACTACTACATCAATTATTTAGTATATTTCCTAACTTACCTCTTCTCCTGAAAAATAAATCCATTCATGCATTAGTTAGAGAAATTAAAAACAACCATTAGACTATTTTAGGGTATTTTAGTTCATACAATCACTTTTTTTTATAACTATTGTAATAGAAATTACAAAAGTTTTTCTAGTTGTGGCATAATTCAATCCACACCCAAAACTAGTAGCATTCCTCCTAATTATTGAAGAAGTATCTTTATGTAAAAGGTTGTATAGCTTGTAATACCAAAGAAATTTCTAGTATATTAAACGGGCATTATTTAAGGAATTATCATGGGTAATTTAAGTACAAATTTTGTGAGTTAAAATTTATGCTCGAAACTTTGTTAAGAATTTTAAGAGCAATTTTAGTGTTACAAAGATTATTGTTTAAATCTCAATTTCTAAGACCAATTTAATGAGAATAAAAATGGGATTTTTTAAGATTAGAAATCATGTCATAGTCTTAAGCAAAAAATAAATGATATTAAAGTAAGCTAGAAACTTTAATTGTTGCAATGAATTTTAATTAGAAATGAAAATTAAGAAAAACACTGTATAGAAATATAGAAAGCATACACTAAAGAAATTAAGCAGTGTAAAATTATGCAGTATAAGAATAACATAGTATAAAGATTATACAAATAAATTATGTACTATGGAACTTTGATTAACAAAGTAGTGTAGTATGAAAATTAGACTATATAAAATTAAGTAATATGAAAATTATATTGTATAAAGTTAACCAGTATATTAATTTATATTGTGTATGTTGTGGTACCCACCAACATGCCACCCAATAAGTAGAAAAGGCCACATCCTCCCCTTACTTGGACCTGGTTTTGGCCCTCCAATTTGGAGTGATTTTTCACCTCATTTTAGTCCTCATGAGGTGCTATTAATTGTCAAAGTAACTAGTAGGAAAATTCACAATTTGTCCTCATACATTCATGCATAACTTAACACAAAAACAACCCATCTTTCTCCTAAAAGCCAGCCATGTCTACCTTTCATCTTTCTTAATATATTACTTAAACCCAACCTCTGATCAAGCTTAGAAGAAGTTCAAGTGGGTTAATGCAAAATTAGCCAATTTTGGAGGTCAAAATCCAAATCTTTTCTTATAGAATTTAGTGTTTTCTTTGATGTTTTAAATGGGTTTTGATAGAATTTTGCTATGGTTTATATTAATAAGGAATAACAAGGTTTAAAGCATCAAAGAGAAAGTGCAAAAAGGTTGAGAAAGTCTCATGGTAAGAACCTAAATCCTAATCTTGAAAGTTTGTTGATTTTCCAGGGTTCTATGATTGGGTTTTTAATATATTGGACCATGGCATGTTAGGAGGACATATAATTGTATGTAATGTTCTAAGGATGATGGTGATGATGCAAAGATAGGAACTAGGGTTTTGTGCATGAAATAAGAAAGTATGACAAACCTTGTCATAACACCAAGTTTAGACACTTTATATGTTTGATAAAATGATTTTAGATCATGGCATGAAAAGAAACTATTATGGCATGTTTAGTTCGAGTATAATGGTGATATAGCTATGCTTGAAAGGATTTGAAAGAGATTAAACTCAAGGAAATAGGTTAAGAAAGGAATATATATTAAAAGTGTAGTTAAAGGGAATTTTGAAAAATTTGAGTATTTGAGGCCCTTAAACGCTGAATTATTTTTATTAGAAACATTGAGACGGACAACTATCATGAAGAAATTTCACTCAAATTTCGATCAGAGCAAATCGAAAAACGTTGATTAGTTCTACTTATTCAAAAATGTTATTAAGATGAATGATTTGAAAAAAGATAAAATACAAAAGTTGTAGATCTTATCGAAACTGCTAACATTTGTTGATGGCTTGTGAAAATTCTACATAGATTTTAAGTTATGAGTTTTACGAGATTTTAATCACAAAATCTCAAAACAAGCAAAATGTTTTGAAATAAAAGGATTTTGATCAAACAGCTTTTGTAAGTCTTAATCCTTATGAAAAACTGGACGTTTTTGTGTAAAATGAGTATTTTTAGTATTGGGGGCAAAAATGTCAAGATTTTTGTATTTTAAGCTAAAACTATAAAATCGTGTGGAATTGAATTTTTTACAATGCAAATTGGTTTCTTTCACTGCAATGAGAATATAAGTAAAATGTCACGATTTTCGTATTACGGGTCAAAACTGTAAAGTTTTGACCAAACAAATTTTTTGCGAAAAGAAAACTAAAGTTTTGTTTTTCCAATATTATGAATAACAAGAAAAGATAAGTTTGGTTTTAAAACAGGTTTTAAAAGTTTTTTAAAACCTGTTGAGGGCAAAATGGTCATTTTCCATTAAAATGGCTTAAACGGACCTCAAAACGTCTGATTTAGGAAAATGCTCCTCAGCGAGAATTTTTTCATAACCTATAAGTGTCAAGATGGTAGTGTAAAACGAAAAGTTAAGCAAAGTTAAGTGACTTACAAAAACCCTGTCAAAGATAAAAATTGTCATTTCCTATGAAACCACAAAAACAGACCCCGACCCTCCATATTAGCAAAACAATCTTAGACGAAAAATGTTTTGAATCACACTAAGAAGCAAAAACCAGTAAGTAAAGAAACTAAGCAGAAAAGGAATGAATGGTTAACTTTTTAAGTTGTGTTATCGATCAAGTAGGTCGGTAATTAGAAAAGTTAGCTAATGTTGGGTGTCGTTTGAACAGGACATGAAAGCCGACTAATAAAAGGAAGGATAAAGTAGAAACGCTAGAGCATGAAGAAAATGAATTTTAAATGCTTTATAAATGTTTGAAGTATGTTTGCATTTATTGTGCATAATGTTTTAAAAGTTCAAGATATGATTTGCGATGTGTATGCATTTTCAACATTTACTGCATCCGACATTAAGTTATGTCACATATTATGATTACTAAGATTACAAGATTGGTAATCAAAACCCTTAAGTTAAGATAAGAAAGTATTGTATTAACCTCCCCACTCAAGGAGAGTGTCATGTTAAAGTTATGTTATGGCCTCGGTGTTCGATGGTCAAGTGTGTTTGGTACGTATGCTTGAGCCTATAGTTCAAAAAAGTTAAGACAGATGATAAAAAGTTCATAAAAAAGTATAAATATAATCATGTATAATGATGTTGTTTATATTCCTTTCTATGAGAAATGTTGTTTGATAATATTTTATGAGAAGTGTTTATAGGAAATGTTTATGAAAAACATTTTATAAGAAATATTTACGAAAAATTTTTATGAAAATGTTTTATGGAACACCGTTTCTTGAAAATATTTTACAAAAAAGTTTCATTAAAATGTTTTACAGAAAATGTTTTATGAAAGATGTTTTACGAGCAAGGTTTCAAGAGGAAAGTTTTATGTTTTATGAGATTTGTTTAAACTTATTGAGCAAAAACTCATTAAAAATTCCTACATACTATAGGTAGTCCTACAAGAAACCAGTGTAACTGGTTGATGAGCTTGGTGCTATAGTAAGACAAATGAGAAGGTTGAGCAATATATACCACTACAGAAGTCTTCCGTTGTTTTAACGAAAAAGTTTTTCTTGTTTAAAAAGGGTATTATTAAAAGTTTTAAAAAAGTAAATGTTTACTCAACAAATTTTGAAGAATGTTTTGGATGAGTCATGTTTTGAATTATGTTTTCAGTTTATGTTGCAACAAAAGTCGCAATAGTTTCAGGAAAGTTTTCAGGAAAAAAAAAATCTACCTAATGTTTTCTTACTAGTAAATAAGATTAAGTTTAGGAAATGATATTTAAGCAAGTTAAGTAATGGCCCGAAAAGCCAGGTCATTACACCTCTATCATTACATGAACTCCAAAAAAAGTCTATAGATTTCATCTATTGTTCTAGAACATAATATTATTGCTATATATTATGTTCAAGGATTTCTTGCATTTTAGGGTAATTTACTATAAAACTCGTTAGTAAACTTTGAGAAGTGATGGCAAATAAAACCTTAAAGAAAAGTGTTCCTATAAGCCTTAAAATTATGTCCATTTTCTCTGGAAATTCAAACCTCTATTCTTTTACCCTATACACAAATACTCCAACAGCAACAAGCTTATTTTTGAAGACAACTATATTTCTACAGCTTTTAGGCTCTCAGGATTTCTAAGAAACCTCCCTGGACTCCTTGAAATATTCTTGCGACTATGTTTCCTTCTTCACAAAAAGGGATCAAAATTAACACAGATGGTCTTTTTTGCGTAGATGGGCGAGAGCTGGCTCTATAGTAATCTTGCATACCTATCGAGGCTTTGTTAAAAGGTGTCTTATTGCATCCAAAATAGTCTTCCATTTGAAGCTGAGCTTTTGGTTTTTATTCGAACTATTGATTATGCTTGTAAGAATCTATGGGTTGAATGTGACTCTTTATACATTGTCTTTCCGTTTTGTTCTTGCAAACTTACTAGTATCATGACGCTTCCATAATAAGTGATCTGATACTTTATACAAAACTTCTTGCATGACCTTTTGTGTTTCTTAAATTTTTCTAGAAGACAATCAAGCTAAGACAAATTGGTTTATTTTTCTCTTTCATCTATCTTGATGGTTTTATGCTTTAGATGGTGTTCTTATATATGTTTTTCGGGACGCTAGTCATCAAACTTACTTTTACTTATGCTAGTTAGCTTCTTAGAGACTTCATTTTGCTCGGATCATGCGCTCTTCTTTTTTTCTTTTCTTTTCTTTTTTTTTTTTTTTCCTGGGAGGATTTTTACTGGTCTTTCTTACCAAGAGTCCTTTTACGAGGAGTAGATCCTTAGAGCTTATTTTAGTCTCAAGACTGTTAATTTTGTTCATATTTATTTTAGTTACTTGGTTAGTTTTTGGTTTGTGTGCCTTCGGGCAGGTTTTTATTTTTTTTTTTAAGAGGCCTGTTTCTAAATGATGATTTTTTTTTGTTATTTGATTTGAATGAAGGGAGGTACTATTCACATAGTTCTTTTTACTCGCCACACCGCTTTTTAAATAAAAATTTCATATTATAAAAGGCCCTCGCATACAACAGAAAAAGACAATTATAATAGATTCAATTATACAATTAAATTTTGTTATTTAAAAAGGAAACAAAATAATTTTCTCTCCCTACACCGCACATTTCATATCCCTAAATTATAAACTATCAATTGTTATTTTTAAATCTAGAACAAAGCCCTAATTTTCAACTTTCAAATGACTAATCCAAAAAGTTAAATGTAAGTATTTTCTTTTTTATTTATTGTATGACGGTTGTTCTTTTATCTTTTGTTCTTCTCATTTGATGCGTCTATTTTTTTGCTAATCATTTCAACTTTTTTGAAAGCCAATCATATCTCTTTTTTAAATTTTTTTTTACAAAGTTAATTGATTATTTTTTCCAGTTTCGTTCTTATTTCTTTTATTACGCTCATGTGTTGTTTTATTGTTACAGTAAATTTTTATGTAGGAAAGAAGACTCTCATACCTAAAGTTTTAATAAAAAACTAGAGAGAGTGAAAAATGGTAATATCAAAGTAATGAATTAAAACAAAATGGTGGGTGTGAAAAAAAATATAAAGTGACCCTGAATTAATAATTTTATGGAAATAGTTTGGAGAAATTTTAGAGTACTAGGGGTATATAGGAAGTAAATTTAATCATCTCAAAAGGATAAATTGCACTATAGTATCCCATATTATTCATTTTTTTAATTATGTGCCCCAAACTTTTAATCTTAGCAAAATATACCCTGAACTTTGATATAATTAGCAATTGAAGTCCAATAGCTATTTTCAATTCTTGTGCAATACTTTTTTTCATCTGTTAGGCTTTATTTATTTTTCTTAAAATGATGAGCTCTATCTTTAAAAAAACTCATGTACAAATCTTTGATTAAAACCACTCATTCTTTTTAATGCTTATTAACTATAAAACCTCAATTGCCAATTACTTTAAGGTTTAAGGTGTATTCTATCAGGATTGAAAGTTCGGAGTGTGATATACAAAAACTGAATAGTTCAAGATACGATAATACAATTTACTCCATCTCAAAATTATATCGACTGTGAATTTAGAAGATGGGTGTGGAGAGAAGAGGGATGTGTGAATGGGACCACCTTTAATAAATTTTTAATGGAGATCTTGGTTTGTGATAGATTCTTTAATGAGTGTCAACCTGATTGTGATATGCCTTGGGCTTTTAATGCTAGTTGATTTCTTTTATTCATTTAAGAAAAAAATAGTGACACAGAAAAAAAAATTCGATCATGAATTATTGTTATTAAATTTAAAATTTAAGTCTCTTTTGATTGGAAAGTATGATCAACTTGCCAATTAGTTGCTATAAAAGATACCAGTGGTCGGTAATTATTTGGCATGCATTTTTAAATAAATAAACAAATAAAGCATGTACAACAGCTGAAGGGGACCTTTCCTTTTTCTTAATGACGTTTTAGCCTTTTGCCCTTTGTGGAAGATAGCTATAAGATTAACCATTCTAACCGTCGTTAAATACTTTTTATAATCTGTTATGAATTAAAAAAAAAATGTGTACAACGCCTAACTTTTGTGTAAGACTATCTCTAACGTAAATATAAACGTCAGTGTTATTTTGACATCAAAAGATGTGCATATAGCATAATTTAATTTGTCATTCTTATTTGTATGATAATGTTAAGGTAAATACGTCTATAAAGAGAAATTAAATCATGTGAAATTTAGCATATGCTATATTTGTTGTCAAATTTTACACCAAATTTAGTATATACTAAATTTAACACACCATAGTATTAATTGAAGAGTGATTTTCTCTCTTATAGATGCTATTGGCATGTACTAATTTGAAACTGCATTCTGATTAAAGTAATATGGCTGCTGGGAGGCAAGCAATTAGGAGGAAAAGTAAGATTAAACAAGTGATTGTTAGTAATTCTAAGGGATTAATTGGCCCACTAATGCTAGACGTAATAGCTTCCATCAAGATAATTGTCGGAAGAATGATTTCTCTAGAGATTTGACCTATTAATAATAAGATGTGGCCTATGAAAACTACAAACAAAAGGTTATTAAACAATACTAGAATATTAAAAGCTGGACAAGAGTCAGTAGAAAAACCACGTAAATCAATTTGTGTTAAGTGTAGCGCCAGCTTTATAAACTGTTTTCTATGAACCAATAAACTCACAATATCTTTGTTACAAATGTAAACAATCAGACATTTAAAAAAAAAAGAAGTAAAAATTAGACCCTGTTTAGTTTCGACTTACAAGCTAATCCGTTATCAAATTCACCACTATAATATTATTAACAGATGTAATGAGAAGAAAAATTCTTAAAACCTTAAGGCTAAAAGTGAGAAGAGTTTTAGATTGAGAAAATATTTTTTCAAACTTTGTTCTTTCAATCTTCGTTTTGAATTTGATTTATAGGTTTATAATTTTGGTAGAAATTTTCTTCTTTTTATTTTTTTTCTTAAAAACAGTGGTAATTGCTACTATACATCAAAAGAATAATTTTTTTATTAAGTCTAACAAGAAAGAACAGCACTCACATATCAAATGAAAAAGAAATACAAAAAAAAAAAAAAAAAAACAAATACTGAAATGTAATCAGACAGAAGGTAGACTAAAAATAGATAAATAATAAAAAAACAAAATTAAGGAAAGAAAGATCAAAATGCTACATATACCGAGTTGGCCAGGAATGGGTCCTTTAAGGGGCTCTTAGGAGCACCAAAAAGCTCAAAGCTGTGCAAATGGGGTCGTGGAGGATTGATTTCTCGTACAAATAATAATAATAATAATAATAATCTAGAGTTCTAAAATCCAGCGAAAAGAGATTTTGGTGTCTGATATGGGGTGTGGGATACTACTAGACTGTTCATGCATGTTTGTGTTTTGGATCCATATGAGGAAATCAAAGAAGATTCACTATTTTGTATAAAATGTTTCCTAGATATTATAATTTATATCATGGGAGTTAGGCTCACGATAAAAAGTTGAGTTGCCCATGACGAAATAAACAAAAGTTTCTTGAAGATAATATTGTGGCATTTTCAACTCTTCCGTGCAGGAAGTAGCAGCAACAATTATGGGAAAAGTGAGAAGTAGCGAATGAGGGGGTCACTAAAGCAAGGCTGCGCACAATTATAAGGAGGTCTTTCGTTTCACCGTCATGATGGTCCAAGGATACCTAGAGGGGAAATTCTTCATACTACTAAAAAGAAGTGACATTCTCCAAATATTAAAAAAAAAAAAAAAGAGAAATTAAGTTGGGTAGCCTGTTTTATGGTCTCTTTAAAATAAATAACCATAACTTTTTAAAATTAAACAAATGGTTGTTTATCAGTGATAACACTACAAGAAAAACTATATTTAACGACATGTAGTTTTTAAATATCGTTAAAAAGTACATACAACGACATCTTCAACAAACATGTCGTTAATGACATTTGAAACAATAATTAAAGACATTTATATAGACGCCGTATTAAAGGTCTCCTTTTAACGACAATAGTTTAGTATCGTTAAATTATATAATGACAAGTAAGAGATGTCGTCAAAGCCTTGAAGATTCTACAACACCCTTTATAGACGACATCTTGACCAATATCGTCTATAAGGGTGTCGTAGAATCTCGAAGACTTTGACGACATCTTCTACTTATTATTACATAATTTAACGACACTAAACTATTGCCGTTAAAAAGAGACCTTTAATACGGCATCTATATAGATATCATTAATTATTGTTTCAAATATCATTAATGATATCTTTGTTGGAGATGTTATTGTATGTTTTTTTTAACGACATTCAAAAACTACATGTTGTAAATAATATGTCGTTAAATGTAGTTTTTCTTGTAGCAAACAAAGTTTAAATGATAAACTCCTTAAGTTTATTAACGTTAAACTCGATAAACTCAAGTTTATCACTGATAAACTCATCAAGTTTGTTGGTGATAAACTGAGTTTAATTGATAAACTTCTCGAATTTATTAGTGTTAAACTCGATAAACTCAAGTTTATCAGTGATAAGTGACCATTTGTCTAATTTTAAAAAATTATGATCATTTATTTTAAAAGTACTTCTAAAAAGACCATTACCTCTATATCCTAAATAAATAAATAATCTTGTCGATAATATTGCCAAAGCATTCTTGTCCACCATCAAATTCCAGCGAGCCATCGAAGCCCATAGATTGTTGCGCACCACCCCTATCACGAGATCTTCGTTTATCGCCATCTCAACAAATACAATTCTTATTTTGCTATTCGTGACTAATTCAAACATGGGAAAAAATGTAACAGATTGCTGATTAAAAAGAAAGAAGCTTCACAATCTCAAAATAAAACTTGAGGAAAAATTACCCATATGTATATCGCAAGTCTCAAAGCTAATCAATTTGTTCGGTCCAAAAATTTTTATTTTTCCTTGAACTTTTGTTTAAAATTCATTAAGTATTGTTAATCAATTCGTCATGGCATCGTTTCTTCTATTATTATTATTATTATTATTATTTTATCATTTTTTTCTAATTAGTATCATTTATGAGAGGGCAATTAGGTCAAAAAATTTAATTGTGCCCCTTAGTCTGGTTTATAACTGGTAGAGAGATGAAATTGAAACAATTTCTTCAAATCTAAAGGACATCTTTATATACAGTTTCGTAAAATAGAAGGATGAATAATGAAATTAAAAAAAAAAAAAAACTAGGAGGCATATTTTTATAATTAACTCCATATCTTAAAACCTCTTGATTTCCCCACATTTTCTCAAGCCTACGTGCCTAAGATTTTAGAATAACGACATATTGGGAATCAAGACAGTGGTTTTTCCTTTCTTTTCCTTCATTTATAGACATAGTAAGCATAAGTCTGACGTAATTTTTAACCAGTTTTCTTAAGGTCCGATCGCTATTATAATTTCTTGATAAATTTAATATGGTAGGTTTTGGGTTGTCTGAAATACCAAGGGACAGTATTTGTGGTTATTTTAATTAATAATCATGTTAACTATAGCTTAAACTAATCAAAGGTGCATTGGCTTACAAAATCATTGCAATATAAATAATGCTAGAGGGCTTATTATAGAATATGTGGTACATATATTCCATCTATATTTAGTCACGCACACAATAACGACATTTTAAGCCGCTGTGCAGTTGTCTTTCTTTCACACTATATATATATATATATATATATATATATATATATATATATATATATATATCTTTCATTAAACCAATATTAATATTCGAGTTTTTAATATACATTTCTATGTCTAATACCCATTTTAGTCAATTAATTTTATACCACAAGGTTTTCTTATTATGTAGATTGGGAATCTAATGAATGGCAATTTGTATTTCGTAGTCAACCAATAATCATTGAACAATAGATATACTTAAAATCAAATCAACGTTAGGTATATTATCATAATTTTTGCCGTTGATGCTATATAGATATACTTTATTCCTTCTTGTTTTTATTCATCAACCGCTACAAAGAATGCATGGATTTCCTAACTTAGTTTTGACGTACGTAATGATCATGACGATGATAAATTAGAAGAAATTGGCAACAATTGTCCCACTACTATTTGACACTCTTCAAATAGCGCTTAATTGTGTACATTGCACAAATTATGTGTATCTGTATATATTAGGGGCGTTCACAGATTGAAATCCGTGAATTAAAGGTCAATTCATAATCCAATCTGTATATATTAAATTGGGACTTTTCTAATCCAAAACTAATCCGTAAGAGTTTCAATAAAATCCGATCCAATTTGCGAGCAACGAATTCTACGAATTGAAATCTATGGATCTACGGATTGGAGTTTAAATTAATTAAAAAAATAAAAATAAAAAACATAATATAACATGACATGGAGCTTCATTTGATTTAGGTTTTATTTTAAATAAATAAAATTGTAAGAAATTCTACATGCAACCTACATATATATTAATTAATAGTTTATATATACATATGTATTAATATATATAATCTAAGTATTATATATCAGATTCACGAATTGAGAAATATTTAATCTGTAATCTAATCCGTATTTATTGAATTGAGAAAATCTCAATCTAAAACCAATCCGTAGTTTTCATAATACAATCCAATCTAACGGATTAGATTGAATTGCACGAATTATACGGATTGGTGGATTTGATGAACACCCCTAAATATATATTACCGGAAGAAAAAAGAAATAATGAAAAGTTTTTGAAGTCATGGCAGGAAGAGTAGTGGGTAGAAAATCAGAAAACTAAATATGATATTTGTTTCGCAAATGTCATGGTTTAATTAATGTATTTAATTAGGGAAATTTGTTGTGAGAAGAAACTAAAATAATTCAATTGAAAACTTTCTAAAGTCAATAAGAAGAATATATTGGAGAAAATGTCAGAGACCTTTTTTTTTTTTTTTTTTTAAGGGAGTTGAACCTCTGATGTATTTTTTTAAGTATAAATTCTAGAGGCGCATGTTGTCATTTGCTGCACCACACAGATATTACTATAATATTGCATGATACTTGATACACACAATAATATATTATAATATTAATGCGCGTCTGGCTATATATATATATATATATATATATATATTGACAAGCGCGGGAAACTCAATTTCTAATGTTTGAGTGGTAGTTAACCAGTTGGCATTACTTTTTACGGCTAAGTTTGGGCAAAGAGTTGTATGTATAAAGATTTTTGTACAGTTTTGGATTTATATACACTCCTTCGTATATAAAAATCCTTCATTACGGATCAGGACAGCGACAAGAGGTCACAACTCCCCTCACAGACGGCACTAAAGTAGTATTTTCTTTCAAAACATTTTCTTCACTTTCTTATCATTAACACGTACAAACTTCATTTTGTTTTCTTTCCATGGAAAATTTGTACAGTGCTTTTGGAAGATTTTGGAAAGACACATGTGGAGGCATATGTAAAGAGGACAATGATGACAAAGACAATGCTCTATGTATGGCCATGTCAAACTCTTACTCATATATGTGAGTGATTAATTACTTGGTGTTTGTCTTTTTGCAGAAAAGCACAAATGAAAAAGGAAAATCAAACTTGTTAAAGGGCAGTTTGCATGTACATAATGATAATCGTAAGAGAAAAGACAATCTTAATTCATTTTTAATCACCAAAAATTGTGACAGATTCTTTTAAGAAAAGGGATATGTGCCTTTTCAGAACTTGACAATCTTTTCTAATAACCAAGTGTTATTGTTGTTATCATTTGATCTCCAAGTATTACTAATTATAGTTGTAATTTCATTTGAAAAGCGAAACCATACATAAATGAATCTTTCCTCATTTGGGTTGACTAGCATGTGCTAATTTAATTAAGATATGCTAATTAGCTAATATCAGTTATCCTCTACGTACCAGCATTTACTTCTTAATAGGGTCAGCAATATAAGTTACGATACGGCAACATGACACTAACTCGACATGAATTTTCGCAGGTTAATGTCAAAAAAATAAAACCCGAGTTAGTTTAGTTAGTGTCAACCCAAAACTAACCTGTCTAAAAACAAGTCGGGTTTGGATCAATTCGTCTAACCCGTAACTGACCTGCTTATTTTTTTTCAGATATTTTATTATTATTATCAGATCAGATATAGACAATAGTATGACCCTAAATATCACATCTCACTTTGGAAGACAAATCAGTTCCGTTATCTTTTTTTTGTTACGATCGCCCATGACATTTTAAGCATTCCGGTATCAACAGTTGCATTAGAATCTGTATTTAGTAGTGGTATCAATAGTTGCTATGATGGCTCATGATATGTTTTGGACTTATTAGATGTTTTTTAAATTTTAGGACTAAACTTTCTTATTGTTGTTGTATGAAACTCATTTAATTTTATATTTGTTTTTATGTTATATATATATTAGTGTAGGTGGGTCGTAGGCGGATTGCGGGTCACGTCAGGTCAAATTCGGGTCACGGGTTATTTTTTTAACGTTGCGCATAAGAAACGGGTTGGCACGGGTCATGTTCGTGTCAACCCGTACCAAAACAGATCTTGTTAGGGTTGAAAATTCTCAACCTGTTCGTATCACAGGTCGGATTAATGTCGACCTAATTTTTGTAAAAATTGACTCTGACCGAATACTAACCCAACTCGTCAACTCGAATTGTCTCCAGGACCTCTTAATAAAAAAGAAATTTCTTTTGAAAACCACACTTCATCCTCGGAAAAGCAACTTGCCAAAATTGTGTTTATTTGCTGAATCACATTTTATAAAAATGGAAACTTGAAAGCGCCCGCCATATCTTTTTCTTGCAGGAACCAAAAACTAAAAAACAAAAAGAAAAGAAAACGAAAGGCCAATGTTACCAGAAAAAAGTATTATATTTCTCTCTCAGTGGAAACCCCTTGATAAAAGTACACATAATTAAAGCATCAAAATACGCTAAAGAAGAAAAACTAGAAAAGATTGAGCAAACTTTGCAATATAATCAATCGTTGATATATATATATATATATATATATATATATATATATATATATTTTCCTGATAAGCATTTAAAGGTCGATATTTGTCACAATTTTAGCTTCCACCCTTGGAAGGTTCTGAGGTCACTTCACACAGTCTGTCCGTCCACGTGGACGATATGAGATTGCACTGGGCCATCAAATTTTATATGTATATATGTATCAATTAGGCAGAAGTTTGAAATCAAGCCATTGGTTCTCGTTGGAATTCTTCCATTATATTATTTGTTTATGTTTCTACTCAATTAAAACTACAAAGTCCTTTAAGTAAATACCAGTTTGAATTGGCTGACTGAACTTTATTAGACTTATAATTTCATGATTATAATAACAGCCATTATCCACAAAATTATTAAGCGTATCCCCCAAGCTTTGATGGGTGGGCAATTAAATGTCTCTGCTTAAGCTATAGTTTTTACTTTCTTAATTATCTCTCTCTCTCTCTTTTTTTTTTTTTTGACAAAACGAAAGCTCTATTACCTGACAAAATTACCTATTTTCAAATAATCACTTGAAAGAGTAGTAAGAACCGTTAGTTAGAACCATTTTTATTGCAATATGTGAGAGCTTTACACTATAGCAATTATTTTTTTATTATTATTATAGTATGTGAGAGCTTTATACTGTTTATGACTAAAAAATGATAAAATCATGCCACCCATTCAAACACCCCGTTAATCTAGGTAATGTGGGAAAAAGTGCAACAAACGCTCACCAATTATACAATGGCAATATATCTAATCAAGGGTATTCTAAAATGAAAAACAAGAAAAAAGAAAAAAGAAAAAAGAAAAAAAAAAACATGTCGACAATGAATAGTATAGCTTAAAATTCCAGCTGTTTTAATTGGAGGGTACAATCAGTCAATTTCTTACACTGATCTCTAAAGATATAAAAAGTATAATTGTTAAGAAAATAGTTTAAAAAAAGCTATATTTCCTTTGACTTTAGACAGTAGAGAATTGATACAAGATGTTGGCTTCCATATTTTAAGTTTAAATATGAGTATCCCTTTGTTTCAAAGGGAACCTTCAACAATGCCAGAGACTTGAACTTCAAGCATATTTTGGTATAATTTAGCGCTATAAAACTTGAAATAGAGTACTCAAAAAGGAGAAAGAATGAAGAATAATTAGTAATTTCATATTAAACTTGACTCCACTGTAAATTGAGGTTTAATTATCTCCACTCTAATTAAGTTTAAAAACATAAACAAAAAAAAGAAAACCGACACCACTTTCATGTGAAAAAGAAAAAATCACAAGCACTTCATTTTTTCGTAAGGGAATTAACTAATGCTTCTATCTTTAAGATCAACAACATAAGATTTTTATAATATGATATGAAAAAGTCTATCAAGTATCAAATTTACAACTATATATATATATATATATATATATATATATATATTCAATCCTAATTATTTTGTTGACGACGTTGGTGCACGCCTACCACATTATTCCCCTAATAAATAGGATTAGAAAATGACCCCAGGAGAGGGTTAGCTAGGCTAGCTTGCTTTTTGCCAAGTGTAGTTTTAAAATATTTTTTTCAAGTTTGCAATGGACTGCTCTCTTCTAGAGGTATAGAATGACAGTTCACTGTCATTAATTTGTCTCATATCGTCCATAAGAAAGAGAAGAAAAAATCATGGACACTTTCTTTCTTAGCCACTATTTGTTTTTCTCCCTCCCCAAACAAAGCAAAAAAGTCCAAAACACATGACAACTGACAAAGCAGCCAAAGAGCCAATTAGCTAGTCTGTTGTGTGTTCTATTTTTCATCTTGAGTGCACTGCCAATATTTTTACAGCGTGCTTGAACGATATGGTTAAAACGGAACAGAACATCTCTAGACTGATACTATTTTATATAATCACCCTTATGGTAAAAATCTACTCCCACTTTTCAGCTCCCACAGCTCATCATCTTCACCATCTGTCATCTGCCACCCCTCCCTCTCTCTCTATCTCTGCATTGAATATTTATTCAGAGCCACTTTGACCGCTATGATTTTTGAAGGAAGACCCTTCTCAATCAATTTCTTTCATTCATTTTCCTGATCTCTAATGTTTGTCTTTTAATTCTTCGTTAATGGAGTAGTTACTGACCGTACTAAAGCTTTCATCATGAACTCTTTTTTTCCCCCCATCCTGGAAGCACTTTTGTTTCTTCTGTCCTTTTTGTTAGTTTTTTTCTTACAATTTTTTTTTTTTGTTTGATAAAAGGCATTTTGAAAAAAAAGAAAAAAATCATGAAGACAATTTTAATAGTAAAGAACTCATTAAATTTTGTTACTCTATCACATGTTCTTTTATGCCATATGATCCTATTACTATTTAATAGTTGAAAACTGTATTTATTATAAAATTTACCTTTTTCCCCCTTAAATCTTATATATATATATATATATGTGTGTGTGTGTGTGTGTGTGTATGTAACTCCCCTTAATCATGTTTATGCGTAATATTGATATGTGGGTTATATATACAAAGTGAAATTCCAGTTTCACGGAATTTTGGTCTTTTGTACGTACCAACGCATTGCAAAGGACAAGAATTTTCTATGACGCAATGAAGCCGATCAGATGCCCACGCATTATAATGCGTTTTTACTCTGTAGAAAGAGAAAAAAATTTAAAGAAAAAAACGATTTTATTTTAGCTTTTTTTTGGTTAAAAAAAAGAGGGTATTTTTTGCTTTTGACGAATGAGGTATTTTTCACAGCAAGAGAAAGAAAAAAAAAAGAAAAAAATCTCTACATTTCACTCTTTCCATCTTAATTACACTGTACAGTTAGAAAGCGTTAACACCAAAAGAAACAGAAGAAGGAAAGGGAAAGAAGAGAAAGATGTGAAGAGAGAGAGAAAAAAGTTTAAGCCTTTCAAAGAAAAATTGGAAAAGGCTTAAAACACAGAAAACAAGGGAATTAAAAAAAAAAAAAAACAAATTCACTTACTCACACACTCACGTCTACAAACCTTTTTTTAATTCTTAATTTTTTTTGGGGTGAAAATTAATATTAATAATCACCCCATAACAAACCCTCAAATCCAGTGGAGAGCTCATGATCATGAACGCTCTGCAGCCACGGCGGCGGGTAAACCCACCCGTCCTCCGAGTCAACAAACACGAACTCGCTCCCCAACTCGGCGGAGTCGTAACTCGTCCCCAGACTCGGCAGCTCCACGATCTCGCTCAGCTCCTCCGACGACAGCACAAACGACGAAGTGGTGGAGGAGTTTAATAATGCCGACGAAGACGATGTCGTCGGGACAGCAGCCTGAAAGGCGTCGAGCTTGTGCATCTGGGCGGCTTTGGCGGCGGCGGCTTGGACGTCGCGCGGAGCGAGCGAAGCCGGCCGGGGTAGCGAGCCGGCGAGGTGTGGGAAGTTGAGGATGGCGGAGCTTCCCTTGATGCTCAGCGCCGCCACATCGTGGGCCCGGGCCGCCATCTCGGGAGTCGGGAAGGTTCCGAGCCAAATGCGGGATTTCTTCTTCGGCTCGCGGATTTCCGAAACCCATTTCCCCCAATTCCTCATCCTCACTCCCCTGTAAACCGGGTGCTTGCTAGAATTATCCGATGATCTCATCCTCTTGCAGATCTTGTTCTTGCTCGCTTCATCTGACGGCAGCGGAAGCGGCGGAGGCTGAGTTGGGCCCACTGAGGTCGGTGACTGTGGGGAAGACGAGGTGGACGACAAGGCCGAGTTTGAGCTGCAGCTCTCCGTAGTCTCTGAAGTAGTACTCATTATTATTGTTGTTGTTGTCGTACCAAGAATACGACACTAAAGAGATTTAGACGTAGATTTAGTTAGTGGTAGAGGAAAGACGAGGGGCATGCAAGTTGAGAATTGGAAGAAGAAATATTTTGTTGATGATGATTATGATGATCAAAGAAAGGGCTTTTGGTTTGTTATTGTTTTTGTAGCTGTTGTTGTTTTTTCCCATTATTTCGCAATGACCGAAAAGGCTTATAAAGATTGAGAGAGAGAGATTGGAGATGCATGGGACCCATGAGGGAAATGGGTGGAGACTTGCTAGAGAGGCCATAACATGGTCACACAGAAGGAGAGGAGGTCCCCATTCAATGGTACAACGCAACCCCTAATAAATGTGCCCTTTTTCTTTGTTTTGATTTGTTTTTGTAAATTTTTTTTAACCTAGGTTTGACTGTTTATTTTTCCTTTTCCTCTTATCTTCTTTCTTCTCCTGTCCCTTTTACCAACCGTATGTGTGTGTTGTCACACTTTTTTGCTCTCTTTTCTTCTTAAATCATTTCCCTACTCTTCCTGTATCCAGGAAAAGGAAAACAAAACAATTTTCTGCTTCACTAATTTTTGTTTGGTTGGTGGGTCGAAATTTTTGTATTGGCATATTTGTAAGATACATGTGTCTTGTATTGTCTGATATTTTTCAGGTCATGCGAAGCAATTGGCCAATTTACACCACTGTCTGAACCATGTTTTTCTTTTTCTTCATATAGGGGTAAGTCTCTGTCCCCCCAGCTAGCAAGTATTCATTTTTTATTTTTTTTATTTTTGCAATCTTCTTTCGATTGATTCTCCTCCCCAATTGTTTTCATTAATTACTGTAGAGATACAGACTCTTGATTTAGCCAGAGAATAGAACAAAATCCAAGTGAAACAGAATGTATTTAAACAATTTACAAGTACTAGTCTAGTAAATCAAGAGCGGATGTGAATTAACAACAACGCATATATAAATCATATCGTTCCAAACTCATGAACGTGTGTTGGTTAATGACAAGATTTTTCTTCAATAGTTGGTCCCATTGAGCGTTCAAGAGCTGTGGCCCCAAACGATCGTAATAAGATCTGGTAGTAGTTGCAGAGACTTGCAATACATATGAACACTAACTTCGAGCCACCAAACAATGTATTGAGTTCTCACACCTCACATATATGGGTCTCAATATGCTAATAAGATCATAGACCCACTCCCCATGGCTTCCAAAATGTGGTTTTGCCACGATATAATATTATATAAATATATGCATATATATATATACATATATTATATGGTTTTTGTACATATATTGCCCTCAAGTTAACCCTAATAAATGAAGTTACCCCACCTTAAAAATGACACTTCTTGTGGTCTATTAATCAAAAGGGCCCCTTTTCACCAGGCGTCATAGAAAAACATAGAATGTGCATCATTGCAAATTTTCTATTAACCTAGTCGTCATGAATACGATGTGTACCTTCGTCAAAATGTTCAAAAACTCTATAAATGAAAATTGTAACACAATCATTGTAGCACCAGAGAATTTGATCTTCTCTTTTCTTCGTTTAGCTTTGCTATTTTGTAAAACCCTTTTCACATAAGGTGGCTCAAAAAACATATAGGTTTATTTACCTTTTTATAACTTGTATTTTAGGTTATTTAAATATTACACATTTGGTTTTTGATTTTATCAAACGTATAATTTTAGATTTAGATTTTATATCTAAATTTATACTTTTTTTAAATCAATATTTAATTTTGACTTAAAAATTGCTCAAAGACCACCAAATTGAAAAAAAAAAAAAACTTAAAAACACTTTGTAAGGGTTTTGACTTTAAAAATATATAAAATACCCTGAAATTAGGAGTGTTGTGTGTTTTTGTTTTTATTTTCTTCTTACTTTTTGAAAATTTAAATTTTTTTTGTTTTATTTAAGAAAAATTTGGTCATTTTAAGGGTCAAAATCAACCGTTGACTGATTGAAGGTATAAATTTATATATTAAATCTGATATAAAGATATACATTCGATCACATTAAAAACCAAATGTATTGTTTTTAAATAAACTTAAAACCGATGGTATAAAAAGTAAATATCCCAAATATACATACATATATATATATATATATATATATATGTATCTCCATATAAGAGATTTTAACATCTATGCACCAATAATATAGAGACTACAAGACATGAAGCTTCACTTCTAATACTAACAAGACTTACGGTTCACACTCTGATTGCAAAAAAAATAAAAATTCTTAACTTATAGTTAGGTGTTAAATCAAACAGTAGTTAAAATCTTATATGTTTTGGCGTGTCTAAATTACATGCTTGTTGGCCCCCACATGTACTCTAATTAAGCCGTCAAACAGTTAATCTTAAATTGAAAAAAATTCATCAAGAATTAATCAAATCTGATCTGAAATATTTTATATCAATGTCTATGCATTCATCTACACACACTCTTTATAAGTAAACATGAGCCACCCTCTGAAGTGTCTGCATATAGACGTGTGTGTATATATATATATTTAGAAGTTGTAGCAGTGTTTGAAGTGGTCATATATACAAAGATGTCCCGATCATGAACAAATATGCACTCAATCATCATTTCATCCAAACTATATATAGACTTCCATTAAATATGAAAAGAAGTCAATACTTATCCTCATTACCGTACCCTTTTGCAAATTCTCATTTCCTGGCGATCGACCCTTTGAATGTACCCCCCAATAAGAAGTTAAATTTGTACCTCAAAGATGAGCTGTCGCTGGAAAATAAAAACTTGGACCCTTTTTCTAGGTAGTCAGTCTTTCATTCCTTTTATAAATTAAAATTGGGCTTGCAAGAAACAGTAGTATAGTGCTATTCGTAGTGCTTGAAAGCCTTACAAATCCTTGGCCACACGTTTTGACTTGATCAGAAACCATTATGTGGCCCTGTTAATCGCGAAGACACCTGAGTTACATATGTTCTGTAAATAAACAAGTTAAATAATTAAAGAATACTGTTATTGTATAACTGTTTTTTTTTTTTTTATATACATTTTTCCCTCGTACTTTTTACTTGTGCTACTTCGTGTGGTCATCCTGATCAAAGGCTAAATTTTGATCACACTTTTTTACTTTGATACGAGGAAATTTTATCAAGTCTATGTTTTTAGTACTTGTACTTTTGATTGTACACTTGGAAACTGAACCAAACTGCAAAATTTTCAGTGATTATAAAATCTATCAGTAGGTTTTCAGTACCATATTCAAACTAATTATATCTCATGATTTTGAACAAGACTAATAGCTACAAAAAAACTACCAGAGTATTAGAGAAGCTACTTTTTTAAGTAATCTATTGTTTGGTAATCCCCCCTTGAGCTCATTATCTGTTCATTTTGTTTTATTTATTTATTTATTTTGTTTCTTTACCTTCCTTTTTTCTTCTTGACTTTGTCCTCATAGTCAAAACGACTTGTCAATTACTCTAGTGTAATCTTACTGTGATCTCTTTGTTTCTTCCCTTCTCCTTCGTTGATGACGCTTGTGTGAATTTAGACATGAAAATACGTACACACTTTATATTTATACGTATGCATATATTGGTAATTGTAAATAATATAACATGGAACACAACTTCTGAAGAAGTCTGAACCTTTTGGACAGTGCAGCCCTCTTAGATCTTCCAGTACGTTCGTCCGTAAAAAATTAAAAGTACTTTTCATAACAACAAATCCCTTATATGATCATCTACAGCTTTCTCACCAATTTTAGTTAGTCTTTATTTATTTGAATACAGTCAAACATATCTTAATTTGCCTAAAGAAAAGACAAGAAATGATGATCAACAGATCATGGATCGATGTATCATTTCATCAAGTGTTACACATGCTTTTTTTTTTTCATTTCAGAGAATTAATTTAACGGAACATGCATATAATAAATTATATATGTTTGGAAAGCTCTCCAGCAAGTATATATACGCTTCTATTACAGGTCCATAAATATTCCACATCCCACATGCATGACAAATCGCTTCTTCTCCCCAATTAGCTTGCTTACACACACACACACACACACCCCCACATATATATATATGTACAAAAACATATATATATATATATATATATGTCTATGACAAATACAGTAACCAGGACAATTATGGTTTGGATGGCATGCATGCATCTTTTAATCGCCTAGGCCATATGGTCCTAATTAGTTAAGCTTTATGAATATTCACTAATTATCTTTTCTATTGATGATACAGTTGAATATTTATTACTAGTAGATCAAAATAGGATACTACTTGGGGAAAAAAAAGAAGAAGAAAACACTCTGGCAATCCATGAATGGTCATATTGGAACACTAAATCTATATATATATGTATCAAACAAAATTTCTTTTCATTCATGCCATTGCCCGACGACTGTCTTTGGAGATTGATCCTTAACTTAAAGTTTAGTTAGCTGCAAAATCCAAGATGTTACTAATGCTTTCTCGTCATATTGTCCATTAATGATCCTAACGTGGCGGAACATTATACAATAGACGACAAATTGATACTTACATATTGTACAATTTGTCATAGAAAACAGGAAATTTTAGTCTTGTTTCGATCAGAGGAATGAACTAGCGTTTCAAAGGCTATTCTAGGAGGTGTTTGGATAAAAAGAAAACTATAGCATATATTGCCAATCTTTAAGGAAAGCTATACTATGATAATCGTGACAATATGAGTGGAAAAGGTTAGATGTCAAAATCATATAAATATATATATATATATATATATGGATTTTTGTGGACATGCAAAATCTGCAGAGCTAGCCTTTAGCTTTAAGTTCATTACCATTCAGTATTTCTGATGTAAACGCAGTCCTAATAGCCATGTCTGCAAGATTCTTTCTTTTGCTCTCCATGGTCTCCTTATTACACAAAAAAAAGGCTGACAATTTACTTTACCCTGATTTCAATCTGCACGAATGGTAGATTTTACCGTTTGTAAACCAAATGGGTGACTAGAAATTACGATAATTTCACCAAAGTCTTCGCGGAATTACTTGCTTCTTGTGGAAAGCTATGAATCTGACTAGCTTGTCTCAATATCATTGAAACACCATATAAGGTCAATAAAATAGCAGAGTTTTTGCGTTTCAAAAGTCAAAAATCACTTTGAGAAAATTGTGCCGATCACATAATCATCATTACTAGCATTGTTGATTCTATTATAAAACTGGTTATTGATTTGAAATTAGAAAGGCTAAGTAAAAAATTTCTATGATTACAAATTAAATGACCTTACAGCAATAGAAATCTTTTACGTGCCTTAAAGTTCTAATTTTATTGTAGTTAAGACCAAGTATATATGTAAACACACATATATATACACACGCACATGACATACATATATGCATGGATGGATGTATGGATATATACAGTAAATATGCATATAATTGGGTTAATCAAATTCTTTTTCGGTCTCTTATTTTTAAAAAGTCATCCATCTATAAAATTATCCCAAATTAGTTCTTTTGTCTATCTAAGTACAACTAAAATCTTGATGAACAAAGGATACATGAGGACCACATGTGGTTTAATGGTAGTTAGTTTGGTAATTTTACATGTTACAGGTAAGATGTTTGGTATTGTCAGCTTCAACCAAAACTTTTATTGCTACAGTATAAAGCCCTTATGTGCTATAATTTTAAGAAAAAGTAAAATACATTGTAAAGCTCTCACATGCTATAATATTTTTAATCAATTAGTTCAAATTAATTGGTTCTATCTAACGCTCCTAAACACCTTATAAGAATGTAGTCATATATTTTTTTCTTTGTTTAGAGTTTAATAGTCGAATGAATAAAAGGATTAATTGAGGACAATGCTATTGATTAAGAACTTGTCATAAGAGAGCTTTAGAACCTATGGACGAAAGTGAGATTTAGCCTATAATCAGGGACTAAAAATGAATCTAACCTTACATATTTTATTCCAGATTCAAACGGCATTAATTGTACCTCAAGACACTGTAAAGCCTGTGAACAAATAATTAATAGGCGCTGGGATTTTATTGAGAGACAGGACTGAGAAGTTATCAATGGAGACGCGGTGAAAAAATAAGGCACTACTTGAAAAAAAAAAAGAAAAGAAAAGAAAAAAAGACCCAATTTTCTTTATTTGGTAATTGTCCTACTCGTACCACTATCTCTGATATTTCTTTTTGTGGTAACTTTAAGTACAACTATTTACTGTTGAAACACCTACTTGAGAATTCTATTTACTGTTCAATCCCGTAGCTAGCTGATAATTGATCCCTTTTGAGCATTGTGACGCAAATACTCTTCATAGTGTGATCTGACAATTTTGCCATAGAATCAGACGGATAGTGAATAGGCTTTGCAATTTATCTAACTCGTACACAAACAGACTGACCAATTCTCGGGACTGCAGTAACTTTTAAAAATGTAGTAAATATATAATATAGATATGCAATTAATTATTTGCTCAGTTTGCTAATACTTCAGGGGTTATTAATTTATCTTATATGAATCTCATTTTTCTTCATCTAAATATACCCAAAAAGAAAAAAAGAAAAGCAAATTATGCTATATATATTTATATATGAGTAGTACCACCATATTGTTTATATCTGTGTACAACTTAATAAAGGATTGCATGGACTATCATAAATTTGATTGAATAAACATATTGTCTTCTACAACTGTATAAAATGAATACAAGATGTTTCAAAAGGGAGGAAAAGAAAAACTAGTGAAATATAACAAGATATGTTTATCCTTAAAAAAGAAGGATGTGTACTCATGTTATTTATTTATTTATTTGGTAGCAAAAGATATGTGTACCAATTACTATATAGTCTACTACATGACCTTTTGTTGGCAAGAGAACGTTAAGCATATCACATTCTCACTGGCTTGCCAACCAACCACCAATCACCATGTCAAAGTCCTCCAAAATTCTTAGATGGTCAAGATATGTCAAGCTAGGATATGAATAATATGTATATATATATATATATATTACTGTGATATATATATATATATAAATACACATATATATGACTCATTTATTCGGAGGGTATTTTTTTTAGCATCCCATGTACTTTGATCTTTTCACCTGAAGTCATGTATATGGCATCAATGCAGTTCAAAGACACTGACTTTAATTTCACCAAACCCCCAATTTGCATTTAATTTTATCAATTATATGTATAAATGAGAGTAGTTACAACAACATGCATCTACATTTATTAGTACTGGTACATGCTCTCTCGCTTTGGATTTTGTTATTAATTTTGGTATGATGGGACTGAACCCAGAGTCCTGACTGCTATTTTACATGCATATATAGAGATACATACACACATACATACACACACACATATATATATATATATATGTGTGAAATATCTATAATTTGCAAATTTTGTATATGGGCAAACATTAACCTTCACCTTGATTGCACCAAATGTAATGCCCATACATGTGAATATAATTTGAGTCCACATATATTAATTGGTTACATGGCCACTGAGGGGGCTAAGACAGTGCATAAATGCGACCTGATGAATAACAAGATCAGTACATGTTTCTTAGTTTTGATTATTGTAATCTTCATGGAAGAAGTACTACTGAAAATGTTTTCTTGGAGCTAACTCTGTATCTCCTTTTCACATGCAATCCATGTGAAAGTATGCAGTAAGCCCATCTATCATCATATATCTACAATCTGTACAGAGCTGAGAAAACAGAACAGTGTTATGGCCAATATTGGAAATTTCAGCTCAATGTTAAAAGACCTTTCTAGTGAAGTAAAATATGCAGATGTATTAAAGTACCACAAAATGAATTTATATCCAGCCTAGAGCTTTTACAAATATATTGGGCTGATACGGAGGTGTGACCAAAGCCACTAAGCCTGCTATATGTATTTGTTATAAAGACCATTTCTCCAAGTTTCAGTTAGTCACGCACCTATTTTTCAGTCTTGCTATCCAAAGCCACTAAGCCTGCTATATGTATTTGTTATAATGACCATTTCTCCAAGTTTCAGTTTTTCAGTCTTGCTATCCAAAGCCACTAAGCCTGCTATATGCTATATGTATTTGTTACAATGACCATTTCTCCAAGTTTCAATTAGTCACGCACCTATTTTTCAGTCTTTAGTCTTGCTATCCGCATTTGATCTATTTTTCAGTCTTTAGTCTTGCTATCCGCATTTGATCTATTTTTCAGTCTTTAGTATTGCTATGCGCATTTGATAGACTAGAATATAAGAGACATTAGTATCACATATAAATAAAAATAAATGTATTTGTAATATTGCATAGCAGTGACAAATTTAGACCAAAGACTACAAAACCATTCCTATGAAGATCCACGATTGTCAAGGTTTATAGAATTTTCTCTATAATTCGTTAATTTCAAAAGTTGCTTGTCTTTCTACTTTGATTTTCTTAAATCTCGATCTGAAAAAGTTCATTCAAAAGACTGTATTTGAAACTCAAGTTAAAAGATAAATGTAAAAGAAATTAGTAGTCCCTAATATAGACTGGTTAGAGGAAGATGGTTTTTTTTTTTTTTTCGATGTGGGATTGAGTTTATGTTTTTTTTAACTAAGAAATGGAAAATTATCATTTGTACTATCTATAGTTTTCGACTTTATCTTATTTGCAAGCCTGTGTTCCAATAACCTAGTTAGGGTAACTATAGTTCAAAAGATATTATCTAGTGTTAAGGCCTTTTTGGGAGATATATGCGTTTTTTCCCTTTTAGTCTAAATTTTAATTAAAAATGAAAAAGAAAATTGGAGACAATAACAACAACCTCTTAGCATATTTTTTTCGAATTTTATGTTTTTTTTTCTTTTAATATGATTTTAGATTAAAAGGGCATAAAGACATTTTATGTTCCGGATTATATGATTTTTGAAGTGCAAGGTATTCCAGTAGTATTAATGAAAGACATAGGTATCAACTGACGAAGTCGAAAATTAGAAGCATCTCACAAATAATTTTGGAACTTGCAAATAGCTTTACCTTTCCGAAATTAATCTGTATAATTTGTTCCTTTTGAGCTTCGAAATATGATGACTCGATTTTCCATAAGTATTTGGAGACCTCTAGCTTGGTGTTTTGTTTGTCTTCAAGTGTTTTGTTATGTTTTATGTGTCTCTTTTGTTAGTTTGCAGGTTAAGAGAAGGTTAGCAAACCCGGATGATTGCAGAAAAGACAGAAAATTAGCTCAATGAAGCATTGTTGAAGTATTTTTGAAGACCTAGCGTCGCGGCCTTGAAACTGGTGCCGCAGCATTGAAAGGAGCAAAATGCATGTCTAAGGCAAAGGACCCAGCACCTAGGCACTGAGTGTTACGTGCTGACACGTTGGTGGTGATGTTAAGTATAAGAAGTGAATGTTTAACATTTAAGTTACATTATCAATCGAGTAGGTCGATAATAAGAAAATTAGCTAATGGTCTAGTATTATTTGAATAGGACACAAAGTCGAGTAATAGAAGGAAAAGGAATAAAATGGAAACATTAGAGTGTTATCCAAGTAAGTTTCAACCCTCACCTATAGCATGAAAAAAATGAATTTCAAATGATTTGAATATGTTTTATATTTGCATTTATTATGCATAAAGTTTTGAAGATCAAGTCAAGAATTGCAATGAATTTACAATTATTATATTTAAAGTATGATTGTATTTGTTATGCATTATATTTTAAAGTTCAAGTTATGATTTACAATATATTTGCATATGATATTTTAGCATTTGATATGCTCATGAAAGTTAACAAGAAGGTAAAACAAAGATAATAAGTAAGTGTCATACCAACCTTTTTGATGTGAGGTATATAGTTATGTAAAATTATGACCTCGTTGTTCGATAATCTTAAGTCTTCCACAAGGGAAGCATTATGTTCATGTAATCATGATTGATGATGTTGGTATGGACACTAAAATTCACAAGATAAAGGAAAGATAAGAACAATGACAATAAGTTCAAGAAAAGTAAGAATGTTAATAAGAAGCTCATAATTGAAAGTTCATAATTGATTATAAATGGAATCATGTATTATGATATTGCTTGCATTCCTTTTAAGCAATGCTTTTATGAAGAATTTTTTATGAAAAATGTTAAAGAAATGTTTTATAAGAAATGTTTATGAAAAATATTTTACGTGAAATTTTTTTAAAGATGTGAGATAATGTTTGAACTCACAAAGCGTAAGTTTATTAAAAGTTCCTTTATACTGTAGATAGTCCTACAAGAGATCAGTAAGATTAGTAGAAGAACTCAGTGTTGCAGTAGACAAATGCGAAGGTTGGGTATGGATATCACTATGGCAGTTTTTCACTGCTTAAAGAAAAAGTTTTCCACTGCTGTTAAAAAAAAGGTTTAAAAGGTTTTACCAAAGTATATGTTTTCTTAATAAGTTTTAAGAAACGATTTGACTGATTTTAAAGCCAAGTATTGAGCTATATCTTAATTTTAGTTGTAATGAAAGTTGCAACAGTTTTAAATATATTTTAAAGAAAAAAATTATATCCAGTATTTTCTTACTAAATAAATAAGATTAAAATTTGAAAAATAATATCTAAGAAAGTTTAGTAGCGGCTTGAAAAGGTGGAGCGTAACATTTTTAGAGCAATCTTTTACCATAGAATATGAGAGAAAAAGAGAGGCAGTTGTGGAGGAGAAAAAGAGCGTCTCAGAAATAGATTCTCAACTTCATATTCGACTTTATAAACAGTTTTTATTTTTCTTTCTTTTCTCCATGTTTAATATTCTATTAATGATGTTTTCTTTTATTGTCATGAACTAAGTTTATTTTTTAGGTTTGTAGTAGAACCTTTTCGTGAAGCTTGATTGAATGAAATTTCCTTTTTTATGATTCATTCTACAAGTGATTGTTTGTTTTATCTTGAGCTTAATGCAATTTAATTAACTAGCCATTGATTGAATTGACTTAGTCAATCCTAATAATATCGACAAAATTATTTTACGTTCATGACCTAGATGAAATAACATATGTTAATTTGAGATAAACATATACTCACATTGCATATGCATCCATTAAGAGGGTTTGATCCTAACGAACTCTTCTTAATTTAATTCTCTTAGACATATAGTGAATTATTTAAGGAGAATATTTTTGCATGACCATTGACGGAGGCTTGTAGATATTTTAGTGCTCTCAAGTGACAATTACAACAAAATAATTTATCATAGGAAAGGAAGAAATTTTAATCCAGTGGATAGTTAAGGGAAATTATAAATCTATGTTCCATCATTTATTGATTTTCATTCATTTAGAATTCTATTTTTAATTTCTTGTTTTATTTTTCTATCTTGCAATTTTTCTTAGAGTTTGGATAAAATTAGAGAATAATAAATTAGTAATTAACAATAAGAATAGTTACTGGTCTTTGTGAAAATGATACTTTTCTCATCTTTTTACTACTTGTAAGATATGTGTACTTGCATGCGTAAAATGGACAATAAATACAACTGTTAGGAAAACATACACACACATAATATATATACATATATATCATTAGATCCAACATTGCAGCAAATACCAGCTCTCATAGCTTCATATCCATGCTTGCCATATCCCAATAATAACTACAAAGTGCAAAAGAAAATTGTGGATGGTTTATCGCTTCTTGTGCTCTCTCTCTCTGTAATGTCACGAAGTGTGAACTGAGCGATCATATTTTCTCTCTAAACAGCTAACTGTCGCCGAAATTTACTAAAAACACGCCGTTCAAGCCTCCCAACTGTAACTCCCATCTTTTGACTCTTCCTGCCTCAAATTTACTTTCATCACTTCTCATCATTCTCTTTTTATTTTATTTTTATGCCGTTTTAAGCTTCGTTCTTTCTATTTTAATGAGATTTTGAGGTTACAACTTTTTGCTTGGTTCCCAATAAATTCAAGGGGAAAAAAAAATCAGAACCGGTGATCACTTTCGCTGAAATTCTCCTTTACCGTCTTTCGGTTTAGGTCTTTTAGGAGATAAAGGGGACATCTCAGCGATTGGCTCCATGATCCATCTGTGTCTATTTACGAGAACATCTCTAATTTTAGTCGCATGTAGACCACATGCTGTTTTCCGTCTACAAAAGTAACCAAGGGGCATTTTTTGAAACTTTTTCAAGGATTAGGGGGAACGGATCATACAAATTAAAATATGGGAATACTGTGTTATAAGTACTTACACGTACTAAGTTCAGCATAAATTTTAAAATTTATCCAAAAAAGTCGAGTAAAAAGATTTATAGGGTGTTTGGCTGTCTCAGTTTTAACTCAAACAATATAAAGCTTTCACATGTTAAAATTATGTTACATTGTAAAGCTCTCACATATTACAACACTTTCGGTTCTAACTCTCACTTCTGATTTACTTTCTAAACATACAATTAGTTGAAAGAAGCACGGTTTGCTCCTATTTTTCAAACCTCCTTTGTTGGTGCTAATGAGGCACAAACCTGAAGGGTTCGATGGGGGCAGTTTCAGTTTTCTCCCGCACAACCATAAGGGCAAACAGCTGTTCAGGAAAGGTAGCAATGCTTGATCGATCTACATTTGAATATTTGTGCATGCCACTTGGAAAAAAAAAAAAAAAAAAAAAAAGAGTTTCGACAATCGTGAGTAGAAGAAAAAAGCGACAAATTTATTGAGAACCCTCTTATTTCTCTAACATGTTGGGCTAAACGAAGAATGTCTTTATCACTTATTAGGTTAGTTTACAGCGCCTACCTTTCTTCCGCAATTAAATGATCTAAATGTTCGCACCGAAAGCAATTTCCAGAAATACAGATTAATGAGCGGTTAGGATTCTTATAGTTGTTTTTTTTCTCAAGCTTTCCTTCTTTTGGAACTTAAAATGAAGTCATCATCACTGTCATCCAGAATTTTCTTCTTGCCTTTTACGTCGCCGTTGTTTGATGCCTGCTGCTTCTGCAAACTCCCAGGCTTGCTTAGTGGTTTCAAAGATTTTATCGGAGTTCCTGTCCGAAGTTGCTTCTGCTTTCTCTGCTTCCTCTCATATGCCTTTTTGGCTCTTTCAGAGGACAACATACCATGCTCCATCATCCTGCAAATTGTAATAGCATTAAATCTTTTTCCCCCCCTTTTCATGCAGGACAGCAATTTGCATAAACTAAAAGGAGACGGTAAAATGCTTCATGTTCAGAATCTGCATGACATTGTTTTCTATCGGTAGCAGTAGCATAATCAGATATTGAAAAAAAAAAGGGAAGCCTTTTCAGATGTTGATGTTCGTAAACAAATAGTTATGCGTGTTAAATTCAACATGTCCAGCGTAAATAGCTAAATGTAGGTATGTAAATCAACAGTGCATTATAAAGTCTATTTCACCTTGAAGTAAGGAATTCGGAAAGAGGTTGAACACGAATAACATAGCAGAAGAATTATGACGCATATTTGCATCAGAACTCTCATGCGAAGATACTCTGGTCCTACTGGTCAATCATTCACAAACATAAGAAAAGTAAATAGATATCTATTAATATAATGTTACGTAACGGCAATTCAGGTAAACTGGGTCGTATCGGAAACAACATAAGCTAAAATATTAGGGGTGAGCATCAGGCAACATTACACAACCAAAGTGCATGCCTTCAAGTTGCATTGCTTTGGCTAATTCTTCCAGTGTCAATCAAGATGATTCATGGACGAATATGTTTGACGGTTACAGATAGTTTACGCGCCAACAACTAGGATTTATTGTTTAGCATTGAAAAAAGGAACTACTTCCAAAAACATATCAAATTAAGTTAAGGCCTTACACTGGAAATACTTTGAGAATGCAAGAAAAGCTCTTTTCATTTGTCAAATAGGCATCCATATGCTTGATTGCTATACTAATCTAAAAGTCTCTCACTACGAAAATGAACGTCAATGTCTAGAATCTACCTCCAATTCTAGTGGCTGTCAACTTAATATGAAAGACTACTTGTAAAGAGTAACATATCAGAGAAAAAGGATTCTTCAAGTCTACTCGAAATTCACTTGAGCACTCCAGTTGAGATAATTTTAAGGCAGCAAACTGCATCTGATCAATCATTCATGAAATAAGACCAGATAGGAGCAGATCATCTATCTTTTTTCTTTTACAGCAAACCTCCATAGAACGCAAAATATCAAAACACTAGAGAGTGGACGTCAAACCCTGCAAAGTGAGATGTACACAACTAATAATAAGAAACACAAGAAGAAGAAAGCTATACACACGGTTCAAAACTCCATGTGTTGCTAATCATGTCGTCTTGCTGATGTCCTGCAGAATTTCAAGGGGAGGTGAACTCTGCCAAACCTAGCCTGAAAACCTTAAAATATTCCTAGCCAACTTATCTGCTGCAGAATATTCTCTTAAAAGATATGAGACAGACAAAGCTTCTACAGAACAATAGTCAGTCCTTCTAAAGTGCAAATTGAAAAGTTATAGAAACATAAATAAATGAGCATCTCAGATAGATCCAAAGGAAAGAGGAAGTGATAGCGCAAAGATCGCTGTTAATAATGGATAATCAAGCAAAGTGCACCTTTTTGTAAAAACTATCCTGTAAGCGCACTCAAGAGCACTTAAAACTTAGGAATGCAAAAGCATAATGGCAAGGTCTCATTAACTTTTAGAAAGTTTTTGCTGGTGTGGAACACAAATATGGGGACATTAATTGGACAATAAAATATATTTTAAAATAGACACAGAAAGACACCAAAGATTTTACGTGGTTTGGCTATAGCCTACGTTCATAATCAGAGAGCAGCAAGAAAATTTCCATTATGTAAAAGCTAAATTGTACAAAGAGCCAATGGCTTACACTCCTCCAATTACCCAAAACCCACATATACCACAGAACAATTTCACCTGAGATCCCCTTACGCCCAAATTCCCTACTCTTGGTACTAGACCCCAAAAAGTATACTTCAAGATTTGGTGCAGAGATTCTCTCTCGACTTTGGCTATGCATATTTGTCTTCACTTTGCCATGTCTCTATTGCTGGAGGAGGGAGCTATTTATTTCCATTAGTGATGGCTTCTGAAAGAGCTCAAAAGGTCACTGTTTGTGGCTTTAAGCTTATGACTATTGGCTTTGGCCCATCAGATGAAGCAAAGGTCAATGACCTTTGCACTGGAACACAGAATATACCTAAAACTTGACCTATAGATTTCTCTCTCGACTTTTGCTATGCTTATTTGCCTTCAGTTGGCCGTGTATCCATTGCTGGAGGAAGGAGCTATTCATAACCATCGGTGATGGCTTCCGGAAGAGCTCAAAAGCCAAGGTGGCCCTTATGCTATTCCAAATGTCATTGATTTTTGTTTCGTCTGATGAGCCAAAGTGCCTAATAGTTACAAACTTACAGCCACAAACTTTGCCACATGCTCAGCCTATTCCATTGCCATGTAACATTTTTATATTTTCGGCCAAACTATAACTTTGTTTTCATTAAGTACTAAGCAGAAACACTTTTTTTTTTTTTTTTTTTTGTAGGATAAGGTATTATGATTTCTCCACATTTTGCATATGCAGGGTCTAAACTGTTCCTAAAATTGCCTGCCTAGGCAAATGAAGAGAAGTTTCATGAATGTCAAAGTGACTTGATTTTCAACAACAGAAGAGACTATACTAAGAAGGATTTACGACCAATGATACCATACAAAATATGACCATAGGCAAGGAAAGCAAAATCCATCCGGTTTAATCTGCTCGTTAAGATGATGACCAATTTGCTTAGAACATCTTAACAAATACTTTGCAACTTCATCACCAAAATAGCAAACAGGCACGTAATCATAATAGAGCCTAGGGCCAAGCATCCAACATCAAAAGATGATCTGTTCCTAAACGTGTAACAAGCTTACCTAAGCTTCAATTTGGAAAATCTAATAATAATGTGACCCATGAAATCTCCTTATAATACTCTACCGGTAACCACTTGCTTTTTCCTGTGGGCAATGAAACTACACTATCATTGATTAAAAAGTAAAAGCAAGGTACAAACCAGATGTAAGATTTACTTCTTTTGTCGAGTGCAAGATATTACAAGCTAAGAAAAGAAACAAAAGAGGCACTAATTTTTTGCAGATGAAAGTTCTTGGAAGCTCGTATAGTCCTAAAACCTATCAGACAAATGAAGATTAGTGAAGCCTTAAGAACACATATAAAACTAACCAAAATTCCGCCATTTCACTGGTTGGTAATTGTTTTGACAATGACTCATAGAAGATCCTCAGTGGTTCTCTCTGTAAATAGGAAACAACATAAGCAGAGGAATTAATTACACGTTTTTTGGCCTGTTTGGGAGGGCTTCCTAAAAGCTGCTTTTGGCTTCCTAGGTCCAAAAACTGCTTCAAGAAGTGTTTGGATAAACTATCAGAAGAGCTTTTACTCTCCAAAAGTGCTTTCTGTCAAAGCCACAAAATGTAACTTCTCAAAAAAACACTTCTAAATGGACTTGAAATTTATACCTGAGTATCAATAATACATTAAAAGCTTAAATATAACATTTTTATAACTTTAAAAATTATTGTAATCATTTTGACCAATTAAAACTCTTTTAAAATATAATTCCAAACACTTACTGAAAAATTATAGCTTTTGCTTCTCTTCTTCTGCTGACTAAAAGCACAAGCAGAAGCTGTGCCAAACGGGCCTTTATCACTTAACGTTTTACAAAGAAAACAGAATTTGGTTGCAGAATCAAAACCTCTTCAGGAGGATCAAATTTCTGGCCAGGCAAAGTGTAAACTTTCTTCTGTTTCACCTTCGTAGTATTAGCTGTCGCCGTCGTTGCAGCTTTTGATGATCCTGATGTTGTTTTTGATTTCACCTTCACATTTTTAGCAATCAGTTCTCAAAATCAGATGACATCCCAAATATTCAATAAACCAATCTAATAAAGCAATATTTAATTTTTCAAACAAAGCACCAAAATTTAATAGGAACCTATTCACGAGCCCTAAAAACCAAATCATCAAGATTGACAAATTAAAGCAATTCATGATTCGATTCGATCAAGTCACGATCAAACGATTATAAACAACCTAAATTGAATCACATAGACTGATCAATTTCTTTTACCTCGGATTTTACGACGGTTGATACAAGTTTCGGCCTCAAAGAATTAACGACCTGCTTGCCCGAGCTCTCGATCTTCTTCGTATTTGCAGAAGAATCAAGCTTTCCCTTCAAAGAACTAGCTAAATTACTTAGCTTGAGCTTCACCACGGCAGTTTTCGTCTCCGTCGCCATGGAAATCTCTGCAAAAGTTTCCCTTTTCCCTATTGATCTTGCCTTGTTCTCACCAAAGATTCATGTTTTTCTTTTTTCTTTTTTTTTTTTGCGAATGAGAAAATTCTTGTGAGAATTTTGGAAAAGGATTATCGAAAGAAAAATGGAAAAACAAAATAAATAAATGAAATATAAAAAGTTGGTCGGATTGCGTTTGCTAAGTTCTGGGATTTCTTCCTCTAACAGCCGAAGAAAAAGCCGCGCCTAATCCTAACGACCGAGGATACCGAAATGACTTTTGTACCCCTTTGACTTGCGAGAGGGAGGGGATCAGTATGGGGGTGATGCTGTAATTTTGAAAGTTCTGAGGTGGAAACCAGGGTAGGTAAAGACAAGGGTAACCAACAACACGTGAGATTGGGTGGCAAGGAGTCCATTCTCTCTTAAGTAAGGTCTTGAGTTTGAGTCTTGTGTATGGAGAAACAGATGTTGGGAGAGCTTCCCCGTATGGGTCCGACCCGGCTCTAATCTGGATTAGTCAGGTTTACTCTAGCTAGAGTTGAGGGACCCTTTATATGGGTTCGTGTCTCTATGTGGTGGGTCCGGATACCGGATGGTTCACAAAAAAAACAAAAAAACAAAAGACAAGGGTAGGCATATGGAGAGTTTCGAGTTAGATCGAACGGTCAGAATTGAGAGCTTAGTTTTCTTAAGTTGAGGGCTATCTCAAGCTAGCAAGGCTTTGTTTCACTGACTTTGATGCTAATGGTGTCTAAACACGTGTTGCAACTGTAGCTAACTAGTCTGTGTAGTTCGGTGTCTGTGACAGTTAATTAACGGGAACCTTGTCCACACAATTTATTTCTCCGCCGCTGAATAATTTAAAAAATAGTTTCTCCCACCGAAATGTTTTTTTTTAAATTCGCAAGTTAATTTCCTTTGTTTCCATTTGAATTTTAGCATTCAAAGAATTTTTTTTTTGATAAATCAAAAGAGTCAAAAATTTATTAATTTTTAAGATTTCGTGAAGTTAATACTTTGACTAACAGTCTAAAAAGTACCCTGAATTTTAGTTAACTTCACATTTGCACCTATGTTTTCAATATTTAAAAAGTATCCCTCATGTTTTCAAAGTATCTAAAAATTATCTATTAAGTTTGTCAAAAGAAATAAAATATAACCCTTTAGCTAGTCAAATAATTAAAAAAGCATAAATAACGTTAACAATCAATCCAAAACATCCATTATGCTTATAAAATCCTACTTAAAATACCTCCTTAAAGACTTATTTATAGCAGCATTCAGTACAAGCTCAATACTAGAAACAAATAAAAAAATAAAAATCGCACTTTTTCTATTGAAACAAGACACATAAGTATTAATTATACATCCTGCTACCAGACAAATGAAAAGAATATAACAGCCCTTTTCTACAACTTCATGTTCTTATATGTACAATGAAAAAATTAACCAACTATTCATGTGCTAAAATTTTCAAAATCACTGTTCTTTATTTTACCTCTGGCTTCACCCTGCACAAGGGTGTTATTCCAAACTAACTCCGAGAACGTGTAATATACATTTTTTTCTCAGTTATCTGGGCATTATTTGGTGAAGTCTATTGTACCAAATAGAGTGAAGTATCATGTGAAAAATGTCGTATTTCTCTGGCTTAGCATGCCACAGAAAATGCTTTTGCACCTTTTTCACCCTCATCAGCAACTGCCGATACCTCTTCTCTGGGATTGCTAGGAGTATTTTCTTCAAGTTCGGAATATCCTTCTCCAATACAAACACTGCAAAGGATTCCCAGTTCAGAACTCCGAAAAAAGGAGGCACGAAATTGTCAGAGATGATCACAGGAACACACTCATAGAAGATGGCCTCCACCACTCGCGGGCTGTTGACTTCAAAACCTTTCGCGCAGATGCAGTACTTGCTGGTCTTCATGAAATTGACATAGTTCTTGTTGTTCTTTGTCTTTGGTAATCTGCCAAATATTTTCATGTCAGGATCTTTATTTTCCCAGTGCTGTAGCAGAATAGGGCGGAGATAACCATGCATGCTCCCAGCGAAGAATGCTAGTGTTGACCTCTGTGAAAGACGTTTGCCTCCGAGATCTCTCAGAGGGTTCTTAGGCAAGTGAATATAAGTTTCGGGAAGCGACACATCTTTCCCAAAAACAAAGCCTTCTTTGACATCAGAGTTGCAAAGGGCTCTAATGCACTTGGCCATTAATTCCCTTGTCTCTGCAGGGGCCTGAGGAAACGGGTTTTGGTTAGCAATTGGAACAGATGCAAACTTAAGATGATCCCAAATCTAAAACTGGATGCCATACCATGTTATATTATTTAACCCGGATAATAAAAGTAACATCAAGTAGAAGTTGATGCTAAAAAGAAAGTGGAGACACAATGTTGATCGAAGTTGCAAATTCGAGAAGTTTTTCTAGGGTGATAGATAGAAAATGTCAGGAAAATAAGAAGTGCTTTGAATTTTCAAGAAGATCCTAATGCCCCCTAGCGACTAGTTAAATAAAAATCAAAAGGAGTGAAAAAAGTGTACCCAGTCATGGCAAGCAACAAGGAAATGATCTACCCCTCCAGTCCTATTCCAGTATGGATATTTTCCCGCAATCATATCCAAGTAGTTCTTCAAAAATCTTACAAGGGGTTTACGATTGTGTGAATTGGGTACGTACAAGGTTTCCTCTAACATTCGAGAGCTAAAGGGCAAGTAAAACAAGTGGGCTTTCCGGGGATTTTTGGTAACAAATTTTTTATTAGCTTCCAGCTGCTTCATAAACCATCCTTCAGAAGCATATAATCCCCTAAGAAGTGGTGTGTGCAGTATAGGTCTCTCTCCTTCCTTGTAAATGTAAACTTGAAGATTCTTTTCCATCAATTCATAGCTCCTGCGGACCAAAAAAGAAAAAATAAGATATATTACAACCTAGCAAAGATTTTACAATATCAATGCAATCCTTTGCATAGGAAAATCCTATCACAAATTCATGGTATGCACTATGCAGAATGAATCATTAAATAAAAACGACTTCTAGTGCTTTCATCAATGACTTGTACTATATGAAGCGTAATACTTGTAAAGAATTGAGTAAAAGTAATGCATTCCATTAAAATACCTTCTGAATATGGAAACGTTCCTATAGAGAGGGGCATGAAGATTTGGATCATTCTGTACAATAGGTGCATTCTCAATCTGCAATGCCAGATCCTTCAACTCCTTGTCTACTGCTGACGACCACCGAGGTATCTACACATAAAATAGAAATTATTATTGTTGAACATATCTCCTCAAAAACATAATGATGTAGTTTCAAAACACACCACTGAATAATATGAGGCGCGACTCTGAAGCAATAAATTATCCATGTCAGATAATGTATACACATCCAACGTCTGCATCTCAGGCCGAGTATTTGTATTAGGAACTACTTTCGTTGGAGAAGTATTTTCCACGTGGCTGTGATCACTTGGTATGCCCTCAGATTTCGTTTCTTTAACGGATGTAGAGGCGTTGAACCTGCTCGAAACAGCAGGAGTGCTATCATTTGTATGTGAAACTGTCGCCTCTGTAGATGGTGGTGAATCAATTAAGGGTAATACAGGAGACGGTGATGGAGGACCAGAATCCGAGCCGTCAACCTTATAGGAAGTTGTAAAATTAGCAGCTTCCTTCTCAATTCTGCCCATTGAATTATCACTATGTGAGGCACTTGTATTCCGATTGAAGCTCTGATCAGGTTCTTCTGCCTCCTCATCTTGTGCAAGCCCATCATCTATGTTTTTTACATTTTCCCGCTCCAAAGTTTTATTTTGCTTTGTTTTAGTATTACCCTCATCTAAACCATCCAAACCACCATTTTGCTGATTAATTTTTCCTTGTACCGGAACCTTTCCGGTGGAAGTCAAAGGCAAAAAACTACCATAGGGGAGTCCAAAGTACTGGAACACTAAGATCAGAGCAAAAAACAGCCCTATAATCCAAATCAATCTCCTCGTCTCTACCCGACAAAGATCTGAGAGTTTCTGAACCATTTTGAAAACCCGCTTCCGATTTCTGGATTTTTCTCATCCACCATAACATGCCTGCAAATTACATTGTACAGTCAGCAAGTCCACCATAATTTAGGATTACCAAAGCGTTTCGCATAATCAAACCACTCCAAAAAATCACATGCGAAAAAATTGAGAAAATGAAAGACTGCGACAAATGCACTAAACAAAAAGAAAGTTGTGACTTGCTAAACTCATTCAGTACAGAAAGTGGTTCACGTGGGTTTATGCATATTTCATGAAAATCAGGTTCAGATAGGGAAAAAAAAGGAACGTCAAAAAGAAAATGACCTTGTAACAAGGAGACGCAAATGTAATAAGTTTATCTTAGCTTAAAGTATTTGATCCTTATATTCGTAACTCGTTACAAAGAACTGAAATGTGAATACTTTTCTTTTCTTCCCTTTTTTTTTTTTTTTTTTTTTGTTTTTGTCCCCTCTATGTAAGCAAATCAAACATGTCTGTTCCAGCAAAAAAGGAAAAAAAAAAGTAAAAAAAATATAAAAAGGGGTAATAAACGTAACGTATAATCTGCAGAATATCAAAATTGCAAACCTTTAACAAACAGAACAAAATACATTATTGATAAAGTTGTTGCTCAGATTGGAAGTGTCCCTACTCATCACCAATAAAGGATCAAGCCAAAGAATCCCAATTCCAACAAGAAATCGAAACCAAATTGATTTTCAGGATCCTCAAAATTCTGCCAAAGCTTAAATTTTTTTTCTATCAAGAATGAGAAGAAAATGACCAAATTCAATTGACTAACCCCTCATGCAAGCCCTGTATCTTGAGAAAATCCAAAATTAAATAAAGTGGGAAAAAAAAAGAAGAGAAACAATTAAAGTGACTCAAAACAGAATCTTCAAGCATCCAAATAAACCAACTATGCCTTTCTCGTTAACCAAACAAAGAAGCAATCCTCATTTCATTCCACCATAAAACAAAAACCGAAAAAAAAGAAGAAGATTCTAATCTAAACTTGATCTAACTATATGAACAGAGTTTAACTTCAAGTAAACAGTTCTAAAAGAAAACTCAAAAAGGCTTCTTTCTTCTCCGTTTCTTCACAATTTTTCCTCCGCGCTTTCTCGGCAGGCAAACAAACAGTGTCGAAAAAGAAAGAAAGAGAAAACAATTTTACCTTGAAATCAATGAGAGCGAGCGTCGACGTTCTTCTTTCTTTTCTTTTGTTATGTTCCTGGTTTTTTGGCTTTACCGGAGAGAGATAAGGCAACTGTGCAAGATTTTGCCTTCCTTGAATGCTTCGAGTGCTTTAAAGGCTACTACAATTCGCCTCTTCGGACCAATGGAAAGGGACACGATTTTTAGTAATATTACGATTACGCCACTGATTTTTTGACTTTTCTTCAATTGATATAGTTACTCTACGCGCTCTTTCAGCGAGTGGCAGTTTTATCGTGCACGCCGTGGAATGGGCTGGCTTGTGAACGCTGATGAAGCTTGACTTTTCCTTTGTCTTCAAAGAAAAATACTAAAAAACCATTTTTGTGTTTTGTTAAAATAATACCCTATTTTCAAAAAAGATAACGATTTTTTAAAATTTTCAAATAACACTTTTATTCTTCTTGTTTTTTCTGAAATAATTAGATTCTTAAAAATCCTAAAATTAACCTTCTCAATGTTATTTTAAGTATGATTTACCTAAAAAATTGACTAGCAAAAATTTTAAATTGGTTAAATAAATCTTTTTGGTTATTTTGAGAGCTTTTTAAGATTGATTTTATCTATTAGTTTGGTTTAATAATGTTTTAAGTAATGTTTAATAAATGTTTGGAATGGTAAGCTTGGTATTTTGAAAAATTTATTACTTCATAGGGTGTTTTAAGTCTGATTTTACAAATATATAGCATTTTATAGATTTGTATAATAAGAAAAGCAAAAGCAATATTTTGACAAAACATAAAAAGTGTTTTAAATATTTTTGCTTTTTCAAAATCTAAAATTAAATTTACTAAAAAAGACATTGAGAAATTACAATGTATGATTCTGGTAAAGTTTATCTTACTTTAGTAAATGTCCATGGCTTTGTTAAATAAGAAGATATTGGTTTTTTTGTCCCCTTTAAAATTTACTTTCATAAGTTTTTTATTGGTTCTGGATAGATTATTTATTAAGTTTATAACTCATTAATTATTTTTTTTTTATCTTTAGTTTACCAATGCATGTTTAATGTATCAATTTTCAATGCATTATGTCCTGTTCGACTAAAAACAATGTCCAACCTTTTCTTTTACTAGCCACTTGCAATGCACGTAAAAGCCAATTTGTAGTTAAATTTACATGTTCAAGTTCTGATTACTTTATTATTATGTGAATATTTATAAGGATATTTTTTTATAATGTCTTATACTAAAAGAAAAATTATGGCAATATTTGGAAAAATGTTTTAATAGGAACAAGTGAGGAAAATTTAATTGCACATCAGATCTCGACAAAAAAGAAAAAAAGAAACCAAAAAATTAAGAAGGATATGTATGAAAGAAATTAGTTTAACAAGAGTAGAGTAAGAAGAAAAAGTATTTTGTAAAAATACATCGTAAAAAAATTAAGCTGTATTAGAAAAAAAAAACATATGGCAAATTATGAATTTAGGAAAGAAAATAAAGAAGAAAAAAGAAAAAGTAAAAAAAAAAAAGAACACTGTGTTGGGAAGTGTGATTAGAATTGAAATTTTTAAACTGAAAATTATAGCATGTGAGCGCCTTATATCATAACTCACTTTTTTATATCATAACATGTAAAAGCTTTACTATATAGCAACCAAAAGTTTTGACGATAACGGACTTTGCCAAACACTCTTTAAAATAGAAAAATAAAAAAGGAATCAATAAGACAAAACAAGAAAAATATTTAAAAAGTACAAAAAGACAAAATAAGTTAACCTAAATTTGAATAGTGTTTTAGGGAATTTCCACTTATTACATAGTATATTAAAAATGCCCCAACTGATATATTTTTTGGCTCAGCTACTAAAGATGTCAGTGTAAATTTGTCATTGACCTATGTTTGCAATCTAAAAATAACAATTTAACACTATGTGCTTTATTAAATTAGTATTTCGATAGAATTAATTTTGGGGAATATATCCATTTTGTATTTTGAATATTTTAAAAAAAACATACTATTGTATAAGGAAAAAATAATACGTCTTAAGACAACCCACGTAACTTTAAACAAGTTCTTTTTCTTGATTTTTTAAGTCATTTTTAGAATTGTTTGTATAAAAACTTAAATGATATTTTAGGTCTCAAAAAATGGATGGATTATTGATTCTTAAGAGAATTTTCAAAACATGCATATATGTAGAGCGTCAATTTAAGGTGCCAATTCAATACTTCGATAAAGAGGTGTTATACATACATATATATATATATATATATATTAATTATATTATTGCATCGTTTTTTGTAACACCCTAAAATTTGTTAAGTAAGATTTATGTGTAACATGGTGTATTAGTGTGTCAAATGTAATTTAAACTTAATTTAATTAATTATAGTGTTTTTTTCAATTTATTTCATCTTTTATTATCTTAATTGTTATTTTAAATTTTTGAAATAACATAATTTGTTAAATGCCTGATATATCCCTCTTTGAAAACCATGTGCTGAGGACGTGGTTTCCACACAATAAAACCACCCTCATTTCCTCTATTTATTTTTCTCTTCCCTCTCTTTACTCTTCATCTCTCTCAGCTCTCTCTCTCCTTCTTACTCGTTGTTCTCTCTCTCTCTTCCTTCTCAAAAATTTTTGATTCAAAATTTAGCACGAATCTTCGATTCCCAGCAAGATTGGAGGCCTAGACGCAAGATTGAATCTCCACAAACTCAATTTCAAGCTAAGATTCAAGGTTTGTTTAACTTTTTTTCAAATTTCAAACTTTTTCTCCAAACTTTCAATTTTTTTAAAATGTTGTAATCCGAGTTTTATGAGCTTAGAAAACCATCAATCTAGGTTAGTTGAACACAAACCCTCATGAATCTAAGTTTGGATTTGGACAAAATAAAGCTTAATCAGCTTTTTTCCTTTTTCTTTATTTTCGGATTTCTTTGAAATTTTTTATGTAAAACTTGTTTAAAGTTGTTTAAATGTGTTCTAGTATGTTTATCTATCATTTATGAATGTTTGTATGCTCTAGGATTAGGAATTGAGAAAACAGGTTTAGATTAAGATTTGGGACTCGAGGAGGCCGAGACTCAAAGTCTCAAACTTCCTAGATTTTTCAAGTTTAGCAGGCCAATATTGAGCATCGGCAAGTCGGACTCATGAGTTCGGCATGCCGGACTCATATGGTCAGAAGGCCTAACCTATGAAAGTTTGATAGGCTGGTATTGAACGACTAGTAGGTCGAACTGTGTGGTTCGACAAGCTGATTGGACTCTATGAAAAATGATCATTTTTCACCTGTTTTTACTATTTTAAACTTAGATTGAGATTTTAACTTTTTAGTGTGATTTTACGGACATAAATGGTACACTAGGATACCAAGAGATGGCTTAGTAGTGTAGAATATTTTAAGCTAGATATTAATGAACTTAATTTATACTTAAGGTTGTTTGTGGTTCCGTAGAGCTAATGTATAGTAAAGCGGAACTACAGTGCTGAGTTAAGGTGTCATATATCGAGGTAGGACTTCTACCTCTTCTTTGGTAGCTAAGTTTTTAAACAATTTTGGTCTCAAAAGGATTTCTTTCAAAATGTTTTTAATGAATGATTGAAAAGGATTTTCATCTGTGTTTTCATAAACTGTTGAATAAGATGATATTCATAATGAACCGCATAATAAATGTAAATGAATATACTTGACAAAATGAGGTTTTTAATAACTAAAAAAATGCATAGATAGGCATGATGTCATACTCAGAGATCGCGTCGTATTGAGTGCGACCTTAGGAACAAGTCCTGAAACTTAACTGGGCCACTGTGGTGGTGATACCTATAGTTTGCCTAAGAAAAGATAATAATATCCTTTCTGGACGAACAATAAATAGTTTTTAATTAGAATGGTTTAATTGAATTTATTTATTTATTTATTTATCTATTAAATTCTGTTTTCTAAATATTTTCTTTAATAATAAATTTTATATTCAAATTAAATATTTTTAAAACCTAGTTCTACTAAGCCTTTCGTTCACTTTTTATCTTTCTTTTAAAACCCCTTTTTTCCTTAGGTGGAATTCAATTTAGAACCAACTGGGAGTCCATCGAGCGGACTTGCGAGCAGCAGAAGAATTTTGAGTAAGTTATTTGTATTATTTAATCAAAGTATGTATTATTTTAATTTTTCTTTTCTTATATTGGATTGTAGTTGTAATTTAATTATTGTTGATACCATGTGTCTGCACAAGTTATGGGCCCCGTGAGACCCAACATGTATTTCTTTCTCGTTGTTATTATTTTATGTTATCATACTTGTTTTATCATTTTAAATACTTGTTTAAAAAGTTTTAAATCTATCACATTTTTAATAATTAACTAATTCTTTAAAATAATTAATTTTTAACTAAAATTTAAATTAATTAAATTAATTAATCTATAACGTCACTTTCTAGGTTTTGAAAGCATGGCATTTTTATTCAGTTGTTATTAGGGTGTACCCTTCTCAACTGCCTAGAAATACTCAAGTTTGGCAGCTTGAGATGGAGTCTTTCGTCAAGAAACAACAAAAGCTTGGCGGCTTTTTAAAAAGGGTTCAATTATTGAACCCAAATTCTAATAGTACGTCTGAAAATAATTTTTATCTGCCATTTATCGTTTATGTGATAGTAGGTCCACGAATTATAATCATTAATGGCAGATTTTTTTTTTCCTATTTTTTGTATGTAACACGTAGAACAAATATTCATGGCCTTGACCATCTAACTTTACAATTAAACGTGGAAACAAAAAGTATCTTTCCGAAAAGGAAACGTGAAAACGAAGTGGGTGCTATATTTAAATTGGAAAAAAAAAAACATTCAAAAAACTTTTATAGAGAAAATTCAATGCAAGCATATTAAAAAGGTAAATCACCAAGGTAGGTACAGAAAAATGGAATAAACGCTAGGGAATATACTCAGCTTCACTAAATGCACCCATAAAGCAAAAAACACCTTCTTTCAAAGCCACTACAAAACGCGCCGTGGGCACTCATGAAACAAGTACCAATTACATTTATTTATGTGGCTTTTAGCTAAATCAAACAAAATAAAAAATATATGAAATGGTTTTAGTTCTTTCCCTTTTAATGAACAAATCTTTAAAATAAATAGCAAATCATGCAATCTATTCCTACTAAAACTTGTTTTGTTTAAAAATGCAAACAATTGATTTTTGTTTTCCTACCTAAGTTATTGATTTAGGAATTAATTAAGAGAATGAACTTTGGATTTAGGTAGGGGTTAGGTTTATAATTATTGGTTAATTAAAATCTCATTTGATGTCTAAAGTCTAAACAAAACCATAACTAATCAAGCATTTGAAAGCCAAGAGGCATTTGATGTTATATCTGTCTATAAAACATGCTTATTCGAAAAAGAGGAAAAAAAATTCTGAAAAATCATGATTTCTCTTAACACAATTCATAAGGCAGTGATCAGTATTAACACACTCTACAGAGAGAGGGGGGAAAGAAATAGTAAGGAGTAATTAAAAGTAATAGCAGTTGTTATAAAAAATTTTAGTAAATAACACAAAAATTTAAATAATATTATAAAACAAATGCTAAATAACTAATTGTAAAGCATAAATAAAATACAGACCCGAGAAATAGGGAGAAAAATTTTCTTACTATTTATCATCTTATTGTATACAAATACAAATTCTCAAAGGCCATATATATAAGTCAAGGATTATAAAGCAGGAGAGTTCAAAAACCAAGAGTTATAACAATAAAATATTATTTCGAGAATGGTAATTAGGAGGTTATGAAAGTTATTAAAAACCAACTCTAATGGTCATTAAGGTGGAGATGATGCAATTTATGGGGTGTTATTCTTTGCTGTGTTTGATTTACAGTAAAGAGAGAAAGGAGATGGGGGAAGAGAGTGAGAGAGGAGGGACGGAGTGAGAAAAGAAACATTAGAAAAAAAAAGGAAATAAAATATTTTTAAATGTATTAATTATTTTAAAGGAGTAGTTTACTAATTTTGATTAAAAAATGAAGTCCAACAATTCTTTTTATTCAAAATTAATTGGTAGAGACAAAATTGCACATTTTTTATACGGTTAGACCTAGTTAAATAAAAAAATTGGAGACCAAATTGCACCTTTTAAAAAGATTAGGAACCAACTAAACTATTTATCCTAAAATATATATTAAATTCTTAAAGTAATTTATTATTTAGTACTTAAAGATTTATAAAACGTGACACCTACTACAATTTCAAAAAAGAAAGAAAAAATTTACCAACCATGCACTTGAATGGTTTTTCTTTTTGTTTTTTTTTTTTTTTTGTTTTTGGGTGAATTAGTGATTGCAGGATCATATTTCATCCGTCAGATATTCGGTTCACAAGGTTTATATGTGTTCGGGCTATTTCTATAGGATTATATAAAACAGGCAATCTACCTCCTTTGTTTTTGTATTTCAACCATTAAAGAATAATTTTGTCCTTCAACTTTTTTATTGCTTCTTTTTTTTTCCCTTCTTTCTCTATTTTTTATTTTATTTTTCAATAGATGTACTCATTATATACTTGTTTCTCTATTTTGGACTTCAACCAACTAGTCCAATGGTTCATATCATCCAATTTTTTTTAACTTTAAATGCAATAGTCTAGATTTAACCAAAAAATTAGAAAAAAAATTGTACTCACTGTATATTTTGCTTCCTCTACTTCTTTCAGCCTTAAAAAAAATATATCATATTGGGAGATTATAGATGGTTGGTGCATGTGTTTTTTTTTTTTTTTTTAATTCATATACATCATTTATCTCTCATAAAATATTATATTATTGGGCACTTCTATAAAGTTTTGGCATTGAAGTCCTGGCCCACATAACCGGAATAAGTGCCAAATAATATGCAAAGAATCAACTGGGGTCCATTCCAGTAAAGAAATATGCAGACAAGAAGAGCCACCTCAATTCAAAAAAAAAAAAAAAAGAAAAAGAAAAAGAAACAGTGCCTCACCTCAAACGCTCTTGAACGTTAACCAAAGTGGTCCCGTCTTCCATGAAAATGAGATTTTACGTCAACGTGATAATGTTCATCATGCTCTCTTATGTGTCGTGTTCCACCGTAATCAATGGGACGTGTCTTTCACTTTCACAGCACCGACTCCTTGGCCGGTTGGCCCCTTTCCTATTAAATTTTTGGATCATATTTTTATGCACGGATTGTCTTTCCTTCTTTGTTTTTTTTTTTTTTTTTCAGTTCAGCAAGAAAGTGTATTTTTTTATTGGAATGCAATTTCAATTTTTTCACTCAAAAAAATTCAAGTTCAATAAAAATAAAAATAAAAAAATCTCAAGCACTTTTTTTTTTCTCTCTCTTGGACTCTTAACTCTTAAGGTAATTATTAGAAAACGAGCGTGAGGAGACGTGCCTGAGGCACGTCCCTACTTTATCAGATTTTTTTTTTCATAAAGAAGAAGATTTAATTTGAAGTTAGTTTGTTTGATTAATATTTTAATAATTTTTTCAAAAAAAATTAAAATGTGAATAATTTTTTCTCATTTTATAGCTTTCAAGCATGCGTATTTTGTAATGAGAACGTAGATGGATATACATAATTACAATTAGAAGAATTAATTATAACAAAAGTATTCGATATACGAGCAACTTGTATTTTATTTGTTTTCCTTCAAAGAAAAAAAAATCTCTTTTTTGAATAAAGATAAAGGGTTCCTTTATGAACTTTTATTATTGTACATTTAGTTAGCCAACTTTTTGAGGCCGTTTGGCTTCATCTTCAAAATATGTTTTCCCATTTTCAAAAATACAAAAAAACAAAAATGGTTTTGAATTGTTACTTGGTAATGTTGTATGCCCGTTATAAAATAAAAAGGGTTTTGAAAATACCTAAAAAAATTGCCTTAAATAGAAAACAAAAAAAAGTCACTTTCTATTTTTATTTTACCACAGTAGATTCTTTGCCTCATTGGACTTGCCCTACCAGAAATCCACATCATCGGTGCAATTCCCAACACATCACCGGGGAAGCCCACCCTAGCACATCGCCAGATAAGCCCATCCTCGCACATCGCTATAGCTAGCTGTGGTCGTCGAAGCAATCCCCGGCCACTGTGGCTGTTGCTATAGTTCACCTAGCTGTGATCTCCACTATTGGATTTTGTCGTTGCCTAGTCATGATCTCCACTACTAAACAACCTCATCGGAGCACCACCCATCACAGCCTACCAGCCCCAATGCCTCCCCAACACGGGGGACTATAGTACTGGCTTGTTCGCGATAGGGGGGTGCTCACAATGGGAGGGAGCTCGTGACAAGGGAGAGCTTGCGATAGGAAGCTTACTGGCATCCTGGCCTCACCGAAGCAAAAGAAGAGAACCGTTCCTCTTCGTTTTCTCAATAATAATAATAATAGTAATAACAAATTAGTAATTAGTGTTTTAGTTAATATTAAATAGTATTTTAGACTTAAACTTAGTTATATTTATATTAACAATTTTTTATTAAAAATGTTTTCTTTTTAAAAAAGACACTACCGTATACAATCAAACATAATTTTAAAAACAATCCCAACACATTTATGAACATATTTTCATTTCTCCAAATACAAAAAACCAAAATAAAAAGCTACAAAATGGGGCCTACGTGTTTTTACATGAAGATGAAAGATTATGTATATTATCATTTTAGCATCTTGTGTTTTAGAGAAACATCATCTTATTACCCTGTTGTTTAGAAAATATAGAAAATAAAACCTTGCAACTTTCAATAATATCATTTTGATACTCTGAATTCATTTTTTTTATGTGACATTTCCTTTTTACCCTTCTATTAATGAATCC